>CM028361.1:80181476-80455877 GCA_016624345.1 Platycodon grandiflorus
ACAAAAGGAATTTTCTTTCGAGTTAAGTTTGTCATCGGAATAACAATCTTCAAAAATCTTGGCATGAATCTTCGATAATACCCAGTTAAGCCCAAAAAAACTACGAATCTCTGTAACTAGGTCGCTTCTATTCAACAACTATCTCCACTTTAGTAGGATCAACTGCAATGTCTGCCTGTAACACAACATGCACCAGAAAAGTAACTTCTTTCGACCAGAATGCATATTTACTAAACTTGTCATACAATTTCTTTTCTCGCAATAAGTTTAATACCAATTTTAAGTTATGTTTATGTTCCTTCTCAGATTTGGAGTAAACAAGTATATCATCAATAAACATCACTACGAAGTTATCCAGATAAGGTTGAAAGATTCTATTCATCAAATCCATAAAAATTGGAGGCGCATTAGTCAACCCAAATGGCATAACAATGAATTCGTAATGCCCATACCTCGTTCTGAAAACAGTCTTTGGAATATCTCGCTCGAAGTCTCAACTGGTGATAACCACTCCTTAAATCAAACTTCGAAAATACAATGGCCCCATGTAACTAGTCAAACAAATCATTAATGTGTGAGAAATGATATTTGTTCTTCACATATACCTAATTCAACTATCGATAATCAATACATAGCCTCAGTGTCCCATCATTCTTTTTTTACAATAAAACTGTTGCACCCCAAGGTGAAACACTTGACTAAATAAACCCCCTGTCCAGCAACTCCTGCAATTGAATCTTCAATTCCTTTAATTCAGCAGATGTCATTCTATAAGGTGCTTTCGAGATTGGGTGTTGTGCATGGAAGTAACTCAATACAAAACTCTATTTCTTGTTCAGGTGGCAAAGAGAAATCATTGAGAAACACGTCTGGATACTCACATACTACGGGCACCTCTTCAAGCTTAGGTGTGGCCTTCTTTTTATCATACACATATGCCAAATACCCAGTGCACCTACTAGCAATTAATTTACCAGTCTGTAATACAGAAATGATATGCAATCTACTACCCCCTTTTTCGCCCAAGAATTGCAACTTTGATTCGGGATTTTAAAAATAACTAATTTATGATAACAATCTACATGAGCATGATATACACATAGCCAATCTATACCCAGTACAGTGTCAAAATCCTTAATAGGCATCACAATCAAACCAACGGGTAAATTAACTACAGTTACCCATAAACATATCGCAGACCTTATAGACCACACTAGCCACCACACATATCCCCATTGGGGTTGATACTTCCAGCATATAAGGTAACACATGAGGTTGCACATACAAATTCACAACAAAATAAGATGCCACATACGAATGAGATGATCTTTGGTCTATCAAAATACGGGCTCTAGACTGAAAAACAGTAAGAGTACCTTCTACGATAGACGTAGACTCAAGAACATCCTTCTGGTTTAAGGTAAACACACGCCCCTGGACCTTCGGTTTCCCATCACCCCCTCTATTGACCCCACCATCGCTAACCTACATACAACCACCCAATATTAGACATATACACAACCTTTAGGCCAAGGATCTTCTCCCGGCTTCTAGCTAAACAAAGCTCTGATACCAACCTGTCACACCCCAATTCAAGCTCCTAAATAGAGCCCAAATTCAGGCATGAACCGTTATACATAATAATAATAACCACCTGTTTAACACAACACAACTGCTAAAATAGAAACATGGTGACATGCTATTTCACTTCATAGACTAAAGAATATACAACTGAGTTTACACAACTCATCCAAACTTATATACGGTCCAAAAGAGAAGGCATCCAGCCTTTATATACATACAAAATAGACCAATGTTTGATACATAGATAGTACGACAAGACCACTATCTAATCATATACACAAAATAAAACTACTCCAAAGGAGAGTCAACCACCTTCTATCTCACACCGAGCCGCACAGCTTCATGCGTGTGACCCCTTCACTTCGTTTTGATCTAAGAAAAAATAATAATAAAAGGGTGAGTCACCTATGACTCAACAATATTTCCACTATACTTATGCATGTCATGCATGTATGCAGCAGTAATATGATGCTAACATGTAGTAACACAGGATCATCATAACTGATAAGCAACCAAGTCTCATTACCAATGCAAGAAGGCTCACGATCGTCAACTGTCCTTTATCAGTTGGAAGTAATGACCAACTTACAAAGCAATGAGCTAATCAACATTTCGTATCACGTATGAAAGCAAATAATAATACCACGAGATCATATACAACAGGATATAAGAGTCAAGGTATACCTTCGACTAATCAGTTCCCCTTATAACATCACTTGATCTTGATGTTCATATCATGTCGTTCGACTCATATAATTCGTATATTTCACGGAATAGGTCAACATGAACCCAAGTCCCTACAACCTCGGGAATCAGACTACACTACTCTTATCCAATAATCTATATAGTGTAAAGCCCTATTTTGGCCGAAATAGGGAGGCATGCCGGATTAAGTTCACTATAACCCGACTATCACTGCCCTCCGTCCCATGACAGTCAATGGTCAACCAAAACCCCCTGAAAGTAATCATTTGTTTGTGCACTTTCGTTTACCAATTCCATATTCACATATCATTCCGTATTCGTTTACAAATTCCAGAATTTTATTTATCCCTCAAGGATCAATTTGATTTCCATATTCACAAATTAATACATGTAGCAAGTTACTCATATCAACAACTCAATTTTAAGTGACAACCTCACTTTCATAGCCAAGTTACACACTTGAATTCAACTAGTTTTTCACCGGTTTCCAAATTCAAGTATACAATCGATTAACAACGTATTCAAGGTTCATATAACGACTAATACATTTTATCAACACATACGCATAATCATATTAGCCTTGTAAACATCTTAGTATGGCTGAATTACACATACTCAATAATCCCATATAACCGAAATTAACCGATTAACTACAAATATGGATAAGCTAGAGGTCCCTTACCTAATTAGAGAGCTAAACCACCGGTTATCTTCTGGATTAGAATAGCCTAGAACTCAATTACATCAACCCCCTTGAGCTTCCTTGGAGAAGGAACAAGAAACTAAGTGAAATTTCATCAAAACCCTAGATTGATTTGATGAACTTTGGAGAGAATTTGAGAGAGAAATATGTGTTTTGTGTGTTCTCAAGAACCCATGACCTAAGCTAGATAAGGGATAAGATAGCAGGAGGTGGCAGCAAGAAACAACTCAAAAAAGTAAGCTGTCAAGTTTTTGGACAAGACCGGCGCGACCGCGCCTACTATTCACCACCTCGGGCTATTTTTGTTGTTTCATGCTATTTCCTTGGTTCGGTTGCTCGAGCACTCCTAGATTTGATGGATATCATTTATAACTCAACAAAGATTGTCTCTAAAGGTTCCATATCATCCTAGGATCAAATCAAAGTCACAACAAAGTTTACGAACACGAAAACAATGTCGAAAATTGATTCGTTTTGAAACTTCGAAATAACACAACATCTTTCTCTTTTTTCAGGCTCGGTTTAACATTATGACACCCATATAACAACAAGCATATCCAAGTTCAAAGTATCATGGCTCATCTCTTCCATTTCAATTCAATTTATGCCACGAAATCATGTAAGAAAGTAACATACCATGACATACAAACATAAGTTCACGACTCATCTATCGTAATCACGAACCAAGATAATCAAGTTAACAATGCATACACATAATCATAAGATTAATATGCTACTGAAATGCTCGGGTATTACAGTAACCTTATGTATATATTGTAATTTGTAAAGCCTAATGTCCGCGATCCCTTTGTAGAAAACAACAATTACATACATGCGAATACAAGCTGAAAACATCAGGCAATAAGAATCTATAGCGATGCAATATATTTTTATTTTTTAGTTATTTTTTATCGGAGGAAAAAATTATTTTATTGAGTAATAATTGAAGTTCTCCCAACACTTGACCCGTTAATTTTTTATTTTTTAATTATTTTTTATCAGATAAAATTTTTACTTTATCAATAACTACAGTTGTTCCAGCACGTGAAACTACAATGGGGATCCAAATGATACCCATAACAATGCCATATATCTGACTTGTGAACCTAACCTGTATGTAATAAAATTACATAGGTGATAAATACAACACCCAAAATTACAAAATACGACACCCCCTTGGGAAAGTATCGTTTTGCTCCTTATTTGATGTAAATGAGTATTTACATCAAAACCCCTTAATTTTATATTTAGTGCAAATCGACCCCCTAGGGGTGGAATTTGGGATGGCCGCCTAGGGGTGGTGGCTCTTCCAGTGATGGCCACCTAGGGGTGGCGGCTCTTCCATCTTCCGTTAAAATTTTAACAAATTCGTTAACTTTTTAACGAAATTGTTAACTTTAGGGGTTAAAAGTGTAAAAAAAAACTGACGGAATAATGGATGGCCGCCTAATCTAGGTGGATGTTTGGAATATGGCTACCAAGGGGTGGCGGCCTTGTCAAAATTTTTAGTTTTTTTTTTATTTTTATTTTTTTGCATTTATAACACTTGTAAATATAAATTTTCACCAAAAAAATATGGGCAAAATAGTAAATTCGTCAGGGGGAAGTGTTGTATTTAGCGCTTTAGGGGTGTTGTATTTAGCACTTTCCTTAAAGTTAAAGTTGTTCCTACACCTGATGTAATTTTTTTTGTGTTTATTTATTTCTTTTATGGGAAATTCTTTTAGTTTTATTAATGATTTAAGTGAAAAGGGATCAAAATGATACCTATAGGCTATGGCAATGCAATAATATACCGGACTTCTGACCTATCTTTAAGATAAAATTAAAATATTATTTGCATGCAAGTGATTTTGTATAGTAGAAAGTGCGAAATAATTATCATAAAGTAAGATTTCAGAGGGTGTACGTCTATTTTGTCAATTCTATTCGATTTGCTCCATTCGAGAAAAGATTTTCCTATATGTCCATTGTTTTCATTGATTCTCGACATCGGCATATGCATCTAGGAGAGAGAGAGAGAGAATGATTCATTGCCGTTTGTATAATTCACACATGTTTTGCTAATAGTGGGGTTATAGGGGCCAAATAAGAATCCATTAGTGTTAAGGGTGTAAAAATGAAGATGTAATCAGCAACAGTGTAAACGCAATAGACGGTTTTGATTCTAAAGCAAAATTTACTGTAACAGACAGGTTGATTATAGCCTAAATAAGGTCCTCCTTGTCGGACTAAATATTGTTCCACCTTCTTTCCTTTTACTTTATTATTATTATTATGAATACTTCTCTTTTTCTTGCATTCATTCCCACTATTCTTCCAAAATTCTGGATTTTCCCACTTGGTTTCTTCAATTCCCCGGCAAGACATGACACTAGAAAAGAGAGAAAAGACTTTCCTAGCAACCAAACAGTCTTTAGTGGATTTATATGTTATGTTTCCCCTATTTAAAAAATACTCCCTCCGTCCCTTAATTATTATTTTGTTTGACCCGGCACACGGATTAAAAAAAAACAATTGACTTGATTATTAATATTGATATAATGTGTAATTTTCTTTAATTTCCATGTGTATGTGGCCCATAATTAAAGTTGGGAAAAAAGTAAGGGTAAAATGGTAAAAGTGATGCACTAAAAAGGAAAGTTTTCAAACAAGATAATTATTTTGGAACGAATAAAAAAGAAAGGAAGACAATAATTTAGGGACGGAGGGAGTAAATAAAAACAAATAGACTTACCTGAGGAGTATTAATGAATTTTTAATTAATGTGAGGGCGTCAAAGTATAAAATTTGATTGTATAAGCTCTAGGGCATTTTCGCCTTTATTTATAAAAAAATAGGCATAATTTTTTATCTAATGAATAATAATAATAATAATAATAATAATAATAATATATATATATATATATATATATATATATATCTCCAGGGGATGAATTTAGCATCCCTCAAGAAATTCTTGCAAACATATACTAATGCCTTTTGACTGTGTAAATCTTAAGTGCATAAATAGTGAAAATTGAATTTTCTTAGGAAAGATTACTTGTTCTTTAGTCTTTACCCCTTATGATTAACCATTGAGAACCTAAGTAATTAAAATGATTTATTTAAAGATAATGCTTTCAAAATCAGTCATCATTTTTCTTTTGAATTCGCGACGGACAACAGTCATTTACAAGGAAAAGCATATATGCTCAATATTCTCATGTGGGAAATACGAGCTTATCGTGTAATCACAACGAATAATTTTTTTTCCGGCCTTACCGTAACCTACCAATAAAGTTTGCAGTTCGCGATAATTTAAATAAGTTTTTGTGATTAAACGACAAGCAAAAATTGATATAAGTTGCGACCGATCGAGGACTATGGTCAAGTATAGAGAGCTTAAGGGTTGGTTTAGTATACTTGTGTGTGCTCAACAAGCAATTAGGTCACTCTTGGTTACTTAATTAGCCCCATGGTATTTATAAAATTGCATTTTGTATTGGCTGCATGGTGCCATAGATCGAAACTTTGGCTCTATCAATGCCTCCATGTGTAGACTCCAAATCCCCCAAGTGCTACTCCCTCCCTAATTGAGCGTTCGTTTTTAAGGTTTTGTAGAAATTAACGAGTTGACTTTTAGGTTATTTTAGTGATAAATGTGCATGTATGCTTGTAGTATTATTCACATTATAGTATTGTATCAGTGTTCATCGAAACATGCTAGATTACAAAGGTAAATTTAGTAAATTTATATAATAAAAAACATTCATTTATAGACAAAAAAAACCAAAAAGGCGAGACACTCAAATAGCATTGGAGGGAGTATATATAATTTATTAGCATGTGGCGGCTGATATAAGAACCGCTAATATCTTATGAGAGTTGTACTAACACGAAGGGTCTATTTGTTAAAATTAAAAATTAAACTCTAAAAATTGATGTCTAAAAAAATAGAGTTTAAAACATTAAGATAACCTCTTTTGACTTAAAATTTTTACTATTTTTAAGAAATACTTAATTTATTAAATGAATATAACATTATCAAATAATTATATTTTTAATATCACTTTAAATTTCCTAATTAAACTCTTAATTGAGTTAACAAACATTCCCTAACGTGACATATAACACAATCTCATTTGGCAACTCCTGATTGGTTGTATAGTCTGCATGTCTGTTACTAAGTATGGGACCTATGTGATGATACAGAAAAATTGTCGAGGTGAGTTGGTAAGTAAGAATGGATATTTGGTTTTGGTCACCTACAAAATGGAACACGGGTCCTTCGGCAAGGGTTTTGCTCCTGCAACCCATCAATTGAAGTAGCAAATAAATTAGAAGTACACTAATAATAATAATATCAAAAAATAGAAAAATTACAAGTTATACAATTTTTTAGAAACAGTCTAAAAGGAAATTTTTTTTTTTTTTTTAAGAATAGATGGAGTAACTAAAAACTTGTGCCAGTGTGATACGTGTCATAAGTTCATAGGATATTGTCGTTGATGTCTTGGGTACAAGACGTAGGGTGTGTTTGCCGAAGTGGTTTTGAGGTTGACTTGTATTTTTTTATTTTTATTATGTAATTATTAAAAAATTATAATAAAGAGATAGAGAAAAGTCAGTGAGGCTATACCTATTGAGTATTGATTCTCTCCCATATGGCGGAACCATATGAACGATGATTTACCTGTAAGGCCTCTAGTTAAAGTTTAGAATGATCCAATTACGTCAGAAAAAGAATAGACGAAGCTATCTAACTCCTACATGCATGCTCACTTGGCTAGGGGTGGGGAGGGGGATGGGATACAACTTAGTTGGTAGAGCTCCGCTCTTACGATCGGGTCGTTGCAATTATGGACCGGATGTCTAATCATCTAGGTAGTATAGAATGATAGTATTTTGTACAAAAAAATAAATCAACCTTGAAATCACCATACCAACATACGAACTTATGTGAATTTGGTTGGTAAGTGGAGTTTTTATATATATATATATATATATATGGTGTAACATTTTTAAAACACATTATTTTTAAAGCGTTGATAATTATTTAAACCGCTAATTTTTTATAATCAACTTTTTCTTTATAAACGTGTTTGAAAATTATTCCAAAACGCAGTTTTCCCAATTGCATTTTATAATATGAGTTTTGAGAAAACATTAGAAATTCTAGAAACACAGTTGCGTTTAGAAAACACAATTTTTTTTCTACCACAGTATTAAAATATTAAATTGAGGAATAAATTGTATTTTGGATGAAACGCATGACCAAACATGCTCAAAGCTGATAGAGCGCATGTGAATAGTATAGCCTCCTTGTGTATGTTGAACATATGTTTCCCCATAGAAATTAAGCTATTGGGGAGTCTTAACACTTTTAATTAATAGTATAATTTATCCTCTACAAGATAATATATAGGGTGAGATCTTTTGTGGGGTATTTGTTCCTAAAGCTTGGTGATTGAACCAATCCCCACACGTGGGTTACGGGACCATATGTTTCTTATGAAAGACAGAAGAATCACTCTTTCCTTCTCTTTCTTTTTTTGTTTTTGGAATTTCATGTCTTTTATCTCATTATGGAAGCCCTCCAAACACACCTTACCGTTCACCTAATGATGAATAATATCTTTTGAAATACTTCTTCTGTCCCTTAATTATTGTCTTATTTGATCCGGTACATGGATTAAGAAAAAATAATTGACTTGATTACTAATATTGGTATAATATATAATTTTCTTTAATATCCATGTGTATGTGATCCATAATTAAAATAGGAGAAAAAGTAAGGGTAAAATGATAAAAGTAATGTTCTAAAAAAGAAAGTTTTTAAACAAGACAATTATTTTTGTACGGACAAAAAAGAAAAAAAAGACAATAATTTAAAGACGGAGGGAGTAATATTTTCACTTGGCCACTTCTTTTCTTCTTCATACCCACGACTACGAGTAAAGGAAGGAGGAGGGAAAAGAGCTGAGATATACTACGTGAAATTAACAAAAGACTTGTCACTTGATCATTCTTTCATCTTATAGACCGTAAACACTAATTTATTAAATCCAATGTTGAGCAATTTAAATAAAAAAAAAGGGATAATGACATTACTAGTCCCTCGACTATTGCCGATTCCACCATTAGTCCCTTAACAAATATTTTTCATATTTTTGTCCCTTAACTATAAAAATTAGACACGGTTGGTCCTTTTGGTGGATGCCGTTAGTATTTTCCCGTTTAGTCTGTCTTGTGCCTCTCACATGACTTTGGTTAAGGGCATTGTTGGAATTTTAACTTCATCTTCAACCACCACCACCAAATCCATTTCTCCGGCTAATAATTCAAGAAAGATAAAAACCACCACCAAACCCATCTTCTCCGGCTAATAATTCAAGAAAGATAAAAACTCTATAAAGCAAATCTACTACAAACACCATCAACGATTCAACGAAAACATTTAATTGTAAACCCCACACTGGATTTCATAAAAATCCTTCAATTCCCAACTTCATTGGTAAACCCCTTTCCTTCATTTCCCTCAAAACAAATTTAGCTTCATCAAATCTATTCAAATTGATCAAACAGCTAGCCAATATCCTAAAGTTCTCACTATCCAACCCCATATCCCTCCCTCCATAAGCCTTCACGAATTCCACCGCCTGCGCAAAATAGCCCAACTCCAACAAAGCCCCGATAACATGCCCATGGGTAGTGTACATTGTCCTCAGTCCCGAATCAACCATCCTCCTCAGTAACGCCAACGCTCCCTCCACCTTACCCGCTCTACACACGCCCAAAACCAGCTCGTCGTACGTCCAGCTATTCGCCTCCATCCCCTCCTCCCCAATCCTCGTCAAAACCCCACCGACGCCGATCTCCAGTAAAACAATACGCCGTCAAAATCGAATTATACGCAAACAAATCAGGTGCGATATCGTTCTCTCTCATCAAATCAATCACGCGCAACGCCTCCTTCATCTTCTTCTTCCTCGTCAGCGCCAGGAGTATGGGATGGAACGTGACGGCGTTTGCACCATATCCTGAGCATATCGCTTCGTCTACCACGCGTAGGGCTAGATCCGTGCGCGGCAACTTACAGAGACGCGCAATGAGGGAATTGTACATGCTATTTCGGGAGAAGCCTTCATCAAGACGAGGTAGGGTTCGCAAAAGGTCATCGAGTACGGAGAGGTCAGTCGCGATGAACTTGAAGGAGAGAGAGTAAATTCAATTAGCTAATTATAATAATACCATCATATACCCTCATGAAATTACATAAATACCCTTAATCAAAGGCACGTGATGGGCACATGACGGACTTAACGGAAAAATACTAATGGCATCCAACAAAAGGACCAACCGTGTCTAATTTTCATAGTCAAGGGAGTAAAATTTGAATTTTTTTTTTAAAGGACTACTGGTGGAATCGGTCATAGTCAAGGGACTAGTAATGTCATTATCCCTAAAAAAATGTTGACAAGACCAATATAAATGAATTGCAAATATTATTAAGATAGATATATGATAAAACTAATAAATATAAAATTCGTAATGAACAAATTCTTGTGATAGTTAGAGTGTTAGGTCCATGAGAATGTACTCAGAATATAGGTTAGAGGGAGGGGTGAATAGCCTATATGACCTTTATTAAAGATTTCATCAAATTAAAAAAAAAATTATATTGAAAGATAGTGATGAAACAATTAATAAGAATATGTCATTTTCCATGTTTAAGCGACATAGCCGATATAGTGGAATCAGCAGATGTGCATCAGCAGACTTTAAGGACTGCTGGTAGGAAGATATTATTATACTTAGCTGGTATAAAAGAATATAAGCAGCGGAAGAAAAAAATAGCATAAGTATAGCAATTAAGATTAAAGCAGCTGTAAACAAATAGGTACAAATTTATCATAAAAGCACACTTAAATCTTATATTAGATGCATCAATTACTTTCCACAACCAGATTGCACAAGATATATGACATATGTTACAGGAAAGATAAGTAAAGGTGAGTGTAATAAAGTATGATTTATATTAAAATTCAGAGAGGTTTGCTCAAAGACAAACATGCTTAGTACATTAACCTAGACTCTCTAACCTAGCAATCTCCCGGGGTAGAAGAAAAGTCAATTGGGATGGGAAGACTCATAACTAGAACTCTAACTTTAGCGGTTCCTAATCCCTAGGAAGGTGGACAAGAGAAGTGCTAGAGTTAGAGTGATGTGAGAAGAGAATATTAGGCGTTGTTCAAATAACAAGTATTTGAACAACTGAATGCCGAGCACTCGGTCAAGAGTGATGACAATTCATTGCACAATCGACAGCCCTTATAATATAGTACAAGTCTGCCGATATGAATGCAGTATGGATTATTATGCTCTGGTTCTTCATCGGACATCTTCAAGCTTGATCAGTCTTCAACGACGAGCAGGATGCTTGGTCTCTAGCTGTGGATTTGAAGTATAGCAACTTAAGAGACTGAGTCTTTCGAAGGAAGAAAGAACTCAAATCAAGAACGAAGTTCTTGATCAAGCAGAACTTCTTCGCCTTAGGAATTTCTATTTTCTCTCTCACAAAGTGTATGTTCTTACACTTGTGTTTTCTCACTCTAAGTGGTGTTGCAGATTGGAAGCACTAGGATCACCACCACCACCACCACCACCACTACTACTCTTGAATAAGAGAATGAGAGTCTTCTTTTATAGGCTGGAGAAGATGAAGTAGTCGTTGGAGCTTGGATGAGTTTTTGCCCGTTAGCGGTCTGGATCATTAATGCATCAGAGTGCATTATGTAGACTGTTGGGCAAAGACCTTCTATTTAAGCTTTGTCTTGAAATCCGTCCAAAGAATACAGGCTGGATGAAAGAGACTTGAAGAGCAGGCCTGGGATGTAGCGTACTGTGTTTGGCCTTTTATGGAATGTAGCCTTGGAGACTGGGATCAATACACGGAAGAGGAAATGTCTTCTGAATAATAGTGAAAGCATAGACATCGATGCGAATCTTTAGCTGTTAGGAAGATCTTGTAAACGGATCTATTTTTGAATTGCAGCTTTGAACAATAACCGATGTTCCTCTTGTGAATAATCAGCTTATTTGCAGTTGTCTGATGAAGCGCATGGCTGATACTTAGATCTGCCGATGTAAGACTGATGTGGTAAAGAATGTTGATGAGACATGGCTAGTAGAGATGTCTGATGGTGAGACATTGATGGTAGGCATGTCTGCTGGCGCTAGTAGAGATAATCCATATGAAGAGTCATCTTTTCTTGGTAGGACAAAGACTTGGACATGTACAAAGACTTCCTAGTCTAATGACCTATGCATTGTTTCATCAAGCTGCCACACTAACCGGTACGCAGCCCTTTTAGCTACTTGTGAAACATGCGTTGTAATGAAAACAAGCAAATCACTGTGTTAGAATATGCAAACATATGCATCAGCTGTTTCACAAGCATATTCCTAACATAGAGTAATCGCGTCAATAGCTAATAAAATGAGAGAAAACTGTGTAAGATGGTTTGGACACACACAACGTAGACCAATTAATGCACCCGTTAGAAAGTGTGATTGTGTTAATATTAGCCAGATTAGAAATAAGAGAAGGGGAAGACCAAACTTAAAATGGACATTTGTAATTAATAAAGAAAGGTATGAATGAATGTGGTGTGTGTCATAACCTTACTTTGAACCGACTCAAATGGCGAAAAATGATTTATGCTGGGCGACCCCAAGTGCTTGGAAATAATGCTGAGTTGAGTTAAGTATTAACGGTAAACACTCTCATGTTATTAAAAAAAAAAAAAAAACCTCTTAATTCTGTCTCAAAATTATAGAAATATTTTTTAAAAAATTGTCAATTTTACCAACTTCCCAATCGATATTTATCAAGCATTTAGTTCTGTTTCAAAAATTATAAAACAAATGTATTTTTGGTACTTTTCAATGTAGCTTTCAAAGGTTATAATGGAATAATTTGTAACTAAGTAAAAATATTTAAAAATTGATTGAAAATTCGACAAATTCACCAAAAAGTCAACGTGTCTCTTCCCTTTGGGACGGTAGGAGTAATTTAGTTTTAGTTTGATTTAGAGTAATGCTACACCTACGAATTTTATTTACATCCAGTTTTAAGTGTTGTACTTTCACCCAAAGTACAACACTTTAATGTTGGATATAAATAAAATATGTAAATAATTATGTAGATTTATTATTTTCCTTTGATTAAACTTAATTTAAAAGAAAATTTAGATAAATTTAGTTGTCCTAATAAAATTCTAAAAGTAGCAACTTATAGTATTTATAATGTACTATTTTCGTTTCATGCAAAGAGTCTACTATTCAATTTTGGAATGTTTCACTTATACATCCACTTTAAAAATATGCATACAATCAACATAAACCTTTGCACTTTACCCTCTACATATACTATAAATTTATTGACTTTGCTCAAATATTTTTGTAATTAAAACCAACTCCAATGCTACTTATATATTTCTTAATTTATTGAGATTTTGGATCGCAAACCACGTACGAATCGGAGCGGAACAAATCTATTACATTAATAATAATGGACTTAATACAATCAATCTAATAGAACCCTTTGGGACGCTCGCAGATTACAACGAGGTGGGGGTAACATTCTGTCTAGCCTATAGGATAGAACAAGATACAAGTTTAGTGAACATGAGACTCTCCAGATCTGCAACCAACAGAACAAGTCAGTCCATAGAACAAAGTCAAAATAGAAAAGGAACAAGCTGAGACAGAACGAGAGCTACAACGCCGGTGTCAAGTCACTGACTCGCCGTCACCGGTGGTAAACACCTTGGCTATTGCTCTTTTAGGCTCAGTCACCCTTCTCACGCCAAGTCCACCAACCGAGTCCTCAAAGTCTCAAACCCAGCAGACTGCTCCAAAAATGGGTCTACCCACACTGCCTAAGCCACAAACTTCGGTAACCCACGAAGGACAACCCCGGCAGCTCCCTCACAAAAGAACCCCTACCGTGCAGAACACTCACCGTCTCTCCTAGGCTCACTAAACCCTGTTGAGCCCGAACCCACAAAGGAATAGGCTACACCAGCTCACCGAAGGATACACCTTCAAGAACCCAATCCGAGGCCACCAGTGTATCTCTCACACTCACATACTCACCACTCACAAAGAGAAGAGAAAAGGGTGAGAAACATAAGGCTGAAAAAACCAGTAGAGAGAGAGAGAGAGACGCAGCTGAGAACCCAGAAATCTAACCCTAGATTTCCCTTACAGGTTGATTACGAAAGGAGGGAGTAACAGAGGTTATATATGGTGGCTACACCAATAGGACAGGAAAAAGGAGCGCCAAAGGAACCCCTAGAAGCACTCTTTGGTTGTGCGCTAGCTGCAGGTAGGCCGCCAAGGAGAATGGGCTGGGTATGGGCTTTAAATAACAAAGGGTTGCCACAAATGCTTGGGCCAAGCCACCAAATTATAACAATCTCCACCTTGGAACAAGTGCTGGTCAAACACTAAGGGACTCAAAAAAGGACTAATAAATAGAGGGTTCATTATCGCCTATCCCACACTTGTTCCAACACAAAGCAGGACCAAGCAAAGGGAAGCATACACGAAGTACGAACAGGAAATAACCGTCTAACATGCTCCACCACACAAAGTAGGAACATGGTAGACACCACAACACACACAAAACGTGAAGTGGATTTACGGGGTAACGCACGGAACACGAAGATCAATCACCGGGATCAAATTTCATAATTTTAAAACAAGATTGAAATTTTGTTACTATAAAACATTTTAACTCCCAATGAAATTGGACAATTAAAACACATTGAACCCTAATCCCCTCACAAAGAGTAAACCCCCTTACAAGCAACCTAGCTTTAAATCTAACACAACCAGCCACATTTTGAGGCACTAAAATCCAAGAATGGTTCACATGCAAAGAGTTAATATTGTCAATTAAAACTTTTAACCAATCACTAGGATTTTTAGATTTTAAAGCTCCTTTGTAAATCATGGGTTTATGGAAATTGTTAAGTACACAAATCATGGGTTTATGGAAATGTGAAAATTAATATCAACACTAGATGGTCTAGCCAAAACAAGTTGACACTCACCTAAATTTTCAATTTCAGGTTGTTCATTTTCTCCATTAACAATTTTAGGATTAGCAAGAACAATTTAAGAATTTTCCACCATTTCAGTTTGCACACTTGGACCCACATCAAGAGAGCTCATCACATAGGGGTGCTCCACCACACTAGGAGCCGGGGGAAGAGGGATATCAATAGCAAGTATAGGTTGAATCGGAAGCAAACAACGGAATTCAGTTTCTTCAAACACAACATCCTTACAAATGATAACTTTAAAATCATTTTCTTCTTTTAACCACAACCTATACTCTCCCACCCTCTTCGCATACCCTAAGAAGACACACCGAACTGATCTAGGTTCAAGTTTGCTGTTCTCTTGATGAACATAAGCGGCACAACCAAAAACACGCAAATTTGAAAAATCTAAATCACAACCAGAAAACACAGCTTTAGGACATTTTCTATTAAGCGGGATAGAAGGGGACCTATTCATCACATAAGCGGCGGTAACAACCGCCTCTCCCCAAAACCCTTTGGGAAGACCCGACGAGGCAAGCATAACCCTCACACGTTCTAAAAGAGTTCGACTCATGCACTCCGCAAGATTGTCAGGGAAAGATTTTTCATGATCAATCCCACTCTCACCACAAAATCTCTCAAACTCTTGGTTACAGAACTCTACCCCATTATCCGTCTTAAGCGTCTTGATTTTCTTACGGTGTGATTTTCAACCAAAACTTTCCAAGTTTTAAATTTTTCAAAAGCGTCACATTTTTCTTTCATGAGGAAAACCCGGACTTTCCGTGAAAAGTCATCAACAATAGATAAGAAATATCTATTACCACCTTGAGTGGGACCACACGAGGTCCCCACACATCCGCATGTATCAATTCAAGAAAATTTTTGCTAGAGTATTTTTCTAGAAGGGGAGGAGGAAAACTAACTCTATGTTGTTTGCAATTCACACAAGTATCACATAAAGGCACACAAGAAATCATATCATCACCAAAAACTCCATTTTTACGTAAAATTTCTAAGCCTTTACTACTTAAGTGGTCAAGTCTTTTATGCCACAAATCTGATTTTTCATTCTTAAGATCATTTGTTTGATTTTCATTAAAAGACACAGGCCCACCATTGCAAATATACAAATTCTTTTGTTTTCCAGCTTTGAAAATTACCAAGTTACCCTTTGAAATTTTCATCAAACCATTTTCCCATCTACCCTCCAACCCATCATTTTCTAAACATGCACAAGACATCAAATTGTTACACAAATCAGGTATATGTCTCACATTTTTCAAGGTCAAAATATATTCAGAATCAAATCTCAAGCACACATTGTCAATTTCAGCAATTTGACATGTTTTCTTGTTAGCCAAAGAAACTTTTCCAATTTTTACCTCTTTGTATGACGAAAACATGTTTTTATAAGGTGTCATGTGAAACGTACATGCAAAATCAATAAACCACTCATTTTCATATGCGAAATAGAAGGCACATAATTCAATTCAATTTCACAAATTTCTGACACCATAAAAGCATCACCACCATCATCACTCTCGAAGGTTAAATTACAGTCATTAAGCTCATTTTGATTCTTATTTTGAACTTTCTTTTTAGGATTCGGACAATCCCTTTTAAAATGCCCAGACTCGCCACAATTGTAACAATTTCTATTTCGCTGAGCTGATCTAGACTTGAACCTACCATTGCTCCTTCCTGTTTCATTTTCAAAATTTTGATCTTGATTCCTATTTTGCCAATTGTTTCTATTTTGCATCGTCCCTCTAACCATATGGATCTCAGGAAGTCAACGAACTACCCTCACTAGCCCTTAACTCTAATTCCTTACTCTTTAATCCATTTATCACTGTTTCAAGAGTCAACGCATCCCTACCATACTTGTTCGCAGATTTCACCTCTACATAACACTCAAGAATGGCATTAAGAAGGACTATAGGGGTATATTAATCAATATGTTTGTCACCGGTTCGCTTAATATCTTGTACAAGTTTTGTAAAAACATCAAGATTTTTATCCATATCTTTGCTTAAGTCAAGTTTAAAGCGAAAAAACTTTTCTAAAAAATATAGTTTGTTAGGCAATGAAGTTTCAAAATATAGCTCTTCTAGTTTTTCCCAAAGTGCTTTCGCAGATTTCAACTTACTAACTTTTCACAAAACAGAGTCGGACAGGTTTAAAATAATAGATGAATATGCGCATTCATCCATTTCAGCTCTAATTTCCTCCGTATCTTTTTCAGCAAAGTTTAATGTTATGGCCTTGAAAACTTTTTCTTTGATTAAAATCCCTCTCATTTTCTGTTGCCATATCGAAAAATCATTTTTTCCATTAAACGGTTCTAAGCTATACGAGGAAGAGCTAGCCATTTTAAACACAGCAATAGAAACAATCAACCACAAAACAGATTATAAGCAGGTAACCAGCATGCAATAACATATCTACACAAAACCAAACAAAATACTATCAACTCAGAATAAAAACAGATCTAAGCATGCAATACCACAACAGATCAAAAAACCAAACCACAGAAAAATAAAACAGAGCAACAAATATCAAGACGAAAGAAGCTCACCCAGAAACTCTAGATTAGAGTTTTTAATTTGGATTAAATGAAGCCCTACCGCGTACAATTCACCATACGCAACCCGAAGCTCGATACCCTTTGTTGAGATTTTGGATCGCGAACCACATACGGAATCGGAGCGAAACAAATCTATTATAGATTAATAATAGAGTCCTCAAAGTTTTAAACCCCTGCTTGCTCCAAAAATGGGTCTACCGCTCTGCCTAAGCCACAAACTCGGTGACCCACGAAGGACAACCCGGCGGCTCCCTCACAAAAGAACCCCCATCGGGCGGAATACTCACTGTCTCTCCCATGCTCACTAAACCTGTTGAGCCCGAACCCACAAAGGAATAGGCTACACCACTCCGAAGGATACACCTTCAAGAACCCAATCGAGGCCACCGGTGTATCTCACACTCATCACTCACCATTCACAAAGAGAAGAGAAGAGAAGAGGGAGAGAAACACGGGGCTGAAAAAACCAGTAGAGAGAGAGAGAGACGACACAGCCGAGAACCCAGAAATCTAACCCTAGATTTCCCTTACAGCTTGATTACGCAAGGAGGGAGTAACAGAGGTTATATACGGCGGCTACACCAATAGGACAGGAAAAGGAGCGCACAAGGAACCCCTAGAAGCACTCTTAGGTTGTGCGCTAGGCTGCGGTGGCCAAGGAGAATGGGTGGGGTATGGGCTTTAAATAACAAAGGGCTGCCACAAATGCTTGGGCCAGGCCACCAAATTATAATATAATTATTAGACTTTTCAAACGTGAACTATTTGAGTGGAACGAAAGAAGTAATTTTCAATGGTTGAAATATAGTACGTAAGATTCAAAAATATATGTTAATTATTAATTTAATATCGTCTAACATTAATTTAAAAATAGAAAAATAAAAAAAATGACAAGTATATCACATGATATCACATAGGTTTTTAATACGACAGAACGAGCGCGAAATTGGATTATTTTTTCGTTATTTATTACACAAACAAAATCCAACGGTCAAACTTCACAGATCAAAACCTATGTGATATCATGTGATATACTACATGGACTTCTTAATGTAGCCCACATGGGAGATATTAGAGACCTTGACCAAAGTGCCCAGATCAGGAACTAACAAACACTTTGAAGACTCTTCCCTATAGAAAAAGGCCAAACACCCACAATCTTTGCTACACCTCTGTTTACAGTCCACCATCTTCATAGGCCCATTTCCTTCGTCATATGCACCCGTAAAATGCTCGACACCCTCGATCTTGTAATAGTCCACATTGGCTCTTCCTCCCTTACGGTGGTAGCATTTGCGGTGCACAAGTCTTGCTCCACCCTAACGGACCTTGAGGCATGGGGCACGCCACACATTGGTTGTCTTCACACACTCCCAGTGAGCCACACCTCCTCGGCAATTTGCACTCGCTCTCATGACCGTATGTGTATTCATCTCTTTCAAAAAGCTTATACGTGACCTCCCATGCACCCCAATCAACATGTTCTTCGTATGTATATATTCTTAGGTTACCGTCAATGTCAACACGAAGCATCGAATATGTGCTATTGTATTTGGGCCTAGACAAGATGTAAGTTCGGAACTAGGCGAGTTGGTCATGTTGTAGCCAAACCTAAGCTCGTAAGCATAGGGTTCATCGTACTCGGGTGCACAAGTGAAACCAAGGTATGCTAAAGAGCCTTTCCCATTTCCAAACTCGTCAGATTTGTAGTAAAGTAAGGGTTTTTTGGCATTCTTGCTCTGAAAATACATAGCCAAATGCCTTTTCTCCATGACATAACTGTAACGCCCATTAGAGGCATCCATAACGGACAACCTACTAACGAGCTTATTTGGCCCAGTAGCCAGTAAGGCTTGGCCCACTAAAAGTGTGTCAGTTGGATGATCAAAACTTTGCCAAACAAATTTACCCTTACCATCATATAACACCAAATTACCATTTGAAAGCACATCCAAACCTACCACACCCTTGTTGGCAGTACCGGTTTGCCATGCTACCTTTCGTCGACATCGGCTAGCACCAAGTTCCCCTCCAGGCCAAAAGTCAGCGTAGCATTTTCACGAACGGGCTTACCACGATTAGCATCCCAAACCCAACGCATCACTGATTCAGATCGATGATGGCCCATACGGAGCCCAAGAATGAAGGCATTGGGGGTGGCATTATAGAAGCATAGGGTAAATGGGAAATTACCAATGTTCAAGACACGATAGTCGGAAAAATACTCAACCAAGTATTCACCAAACGGGCCTTGGTTGATGTAATTTAATGTTTGGAGGTAGGAACTATGGCTAGAGAAGTGGTACATAAAATGAAGAGTGAGATGAGTAAAGAAAGTAATGAGAAAGTAACAATGCGAAACAAACTTTCTCTACTTATGTGAACCTGTTAGGAGCAGAAAATACTAATATCGCAGAAATAATAACCAAAGCAATATGGATAGACAATCACCAACCAACGAAAATCGACACCAAGAATTTTAACGTGGAAAACCTTCTCAAATCGAGAAGTAAAAACCACGGGACCTTGTCCAGAATAAATCCACTACTACGTAATAAAGGTTCGGTACAAGAGAGAAAAACAGTCAACAAAGATCAAGAAGAACAAACTTGATCCAAACAAAACACCCAAAACAGCCCAGTATACTATTCAGAAACTGCAGCAATGAAAACCCAGAATATCACCTGTCTAGAGACCTGGAAAATCCGATCGAAGCCGATAGGATTGAAGCTCTATCTCTTGTGAAAACCCAGGCGAAAAAATCACCCCAATCGGACCACAAACGAGTCGGGAATCGCTTTCTGAAGTCTGCTGCGCTGAACAAATCTCAAAACCGGGAATTGATATTTTTCTTCTCTTCTTGCGGCTGCTACCTCTTAGTTCCAGCCTAAACCCCTTAACTAATTAACCTATTATTACCTAATAGACTAAAGTAAATTAGGCTAAGAACTTTGGGCCTAAATAAACTAAGAAACATAAAAAAATAAAGATGGGCTTTTTAAATCAACAAGGAGGGAAAAAACCCAACAAACTCCCCCTCCCGACAATGTTGATTATGTCGAGAATCCCATCATACCTGCGATCTCGCAGCAGGTATCATGCTTCTTCTTTGGCAAACTCTTAGTCATCATGTCTGACCCATTCCAGTCCGTGTGAACCTTTTCAAGGTGTAGCAACTTCGATTCCAGAGTATCACGAATCCAGTGATATCGAACATCAATATGCTTCGACTTTGAATGAAAGCTAGAATTTTTAGCAAGGTGAATAGCACTTTGACTATCACAAAATACCACATACCTCTCTTGCATACACCCAATTTCTTGAGTAAACCGCTTCATCCACAACATCTCTTTCGAAGCTTCCGTTGTTGCAATAAACTCTGCTTCCGTGGTAGATAGTGAAACACACTTCTGCAACCTTGACTGCCATGCCACTGCTCCCCCTGCAAATGTGACCAAGTACCCCGATATAGACTTCCTTGTATCTGAATCACGAGCCATATCTGATTCTGTGAAAGCTTCTAAAATTGGTTTGCCATCTCCAAAATAAATACACATCTTGGAAGTGCCTCTAAGATACCTGAAAATCCACTTTACTACTGCCCAATGTTCTCTACCAGATTAGTGAGATACCGGCTAACAATGCCAACTGCATGAGCTAAATCTGGCCTTGTACACACCATTGCATACATCAAACTACCAACTGCTGAAGCATACGGAACCCATTCCATTTCCCGTTTCTGTTCATCACTTGAGGGACACTGCTCTGAATTCAACTTAAAGTGACTAGCAAGCGGAGTACCAACGGGCTTGGCCTTATCCATCTTGAACCTTTCAAGCACTTTCTCAATATACCTCTCTTGAGATAACCACAGCTTCTTTTCCTTTCTATCTCGGCTAATTCTCATGCCAAGGATTTGTTTTGCTGGACCCAAATCCTTCATGGCAAAAGACTTATTAAGCTCCTTCTTCAACTCGTCAATTTTCTTGATATCCTGACCAACAAGCAACATGTCATCAACATATAACAGTAGAATTATAAAATCATTATCAGGAAATTTCTTGACAAAAACACAAGGGTCAGAAGCTGTCCTGGTATATTTGTTCGTCCCCATGAATGATTCGAACTTCTTGTACCATTGTCTTGGAGCCTGTTTCAACCCATATAAGCTTTTCTTCAACTTGCAGACTAGGTTTTCTTTTCCCTTCACCTCAAAACCCTCTGGATGTTCCATGAAAATTTCTTCCTCTAAATCTCCATGTAGAAAAGCGGTCTTAACATCCAACTGCTCAATCTCCAAGTCCATGCTAGCAGCTAAACCAAGAACAACTCGAATAGATGACATCTTCACAACAGGTGAGAAAATCTCTCCAAAATCTATCCCATGTTTCTGATTGAAACCCTTCACAACCAATCTTGCCTTGTACCTTGGATGCGAACTATTTTCTTCAGTCTTCAACCTGTATACCCATTTGTTCTTGAGTGCTCTCTTACCCTTAGGTAGCTTCACTAGCTCAAAAGTATGATTGTCATGCAAAGATTTCATCTCTTCTTGCATGGCATTCTCCCATGCATTTATCCTTGTCCCCATGTGCTATAGCCTCCTGATAACACTCAGGTTCTCCCCCATCAGTCAATAACACATAATCAGTAGCAGGGTACCTGCTAGAAGGTGTCGATCTTTATTGGACCTAGGAGGAATAACTTCAGTGCGGTGGGACTTCAATTGGTGCGGTCTCTTCTTGTGGTGTGCTGCGATCATCAATCGCATAGGAGTCTCGGCTTCATCGTATCTGTATATGATCCTGAAAGTCATTCTCAACCCGCTCTGGTACTGCTTCCAAAGGAACCGGATCCCAATCAATTAAATCACCGCTGTCATGTGACACCTCTGCTTTATCAATGTCTGCTATAGTCTGATCTTCTATAAAAACTACATCTCTGCTTCTAATAATCTTCTTTGCAAACGGATCATAAAGCTTGCAGCCAAAATCATCAAAACCATAGCCCACAAAAATGCACTGACGTGTCTTCATATCAAGTTTGGACCGTTCATCCTTAGGTATATGCACAAATGTCCTATAGCCAAAAACACGCAAATGATCATATGATACATCTTTACCTGTCCAAACTTTTTTCGGTACTTCAAAATTCAGCAGAACACAAGGTGACTTATTTATTACATGAACAACTGTACTCAAAGCCTCACCCCAAAAAATTCTTGGAAGCCCTGCATGAGAAAGTAAACACCTGACCCTTTCCACTAGTGTCCTGTTCATTCTTTCTGCAATACGATTCAACTGCGGTGTCTCGGAGGTGTCTTTTGATGTCGAATACCCTGCTGCTTGCAGTATCTATGGAACGGACCTAAATACTCACCCCCATTATCTGTGCGGATACATTTAAGCTTTCTCCCTGTTTCTCTCTCAACAGAAGCATGAAATTCTTTAAACACATCAAACACTTGATCTTTAGTACTTAAGGTATAAACCCACAACTTTCTAGAGTGATCATCAATGAAAGTCACAAAATAAAGAGAACCACCAAGTGTTCTAGTTTTCATCGGACCACACACATCAGAGTATACAAGATCAAGTAAATTATGCTTTCTAGAGGGAGAGCGACTCTTAAAAGAAACTCTGTTCTGTTTACCTGCTAAGCAATGAGAACATCTCTTCAACTGCATATTTTTCACCCCAGAAAGAAGATTCTTTTTAGCCAATTTTTCCATTCCCTTTTCACTCATATGGCTAAGTCGCTTATGCCAAAGCTCAACAGCAATCTTGGACTCTGCAACATTAATACTGTCTTTGCATACTTTTTCCTGCATGGAATATAAGGTAGAGTGCTTCTTACCTTTTGCCACAACCATAGAACCTCTGGTAAGCTTCCATTGTCCACAACCGAAAGTATTGCAAAAACCATCATCGTCGAGTCTACCTGCAGATAACAAATTCAGACGAAGATCTGGAACATGCCTCACATCCCTGAGAACTAACTTCATGCCAACTTCCGTTTCAAGGCAAACATTACCAATCCCAATAATTTTTGCCAAATTACCGTTTCCCATCTTAACAGACCCATACTCACCGGGTGTGTAGGATGTAAAGAAATCTAAGGTGGCATGAATAGAAGCACCACTGTCTATTACCCAACTTACCTCACTGCCTATGAAATTAATACTCTTATCATCATAGACAAGAAGAAAATCTTCAGTGGCTGTAGCAACTCGATCTCCATCATTGTTATCATCTTTTTTACCATCTCTATCTCTGAGCTTCCTATTATCCTTTTTCAACTGAAAGCAAAACCTCTTAATATGCCCTTTTTTACCACGGTGATCACACTTTTTATACGTATATTTACCCCTTGACTTGTGTTTTCAAGCGATCTCACTCGGCCTCTGTCACTACTAGAAACACGCTAATGCGTCGGGCATTTGCGTCGGAAAATTCCGGCGGTAATTCTTATCGGATATTACAAATTGCGTCGGAAATCCGACGGTAATTTTAATTTTTAGCGGGATAAATATTCTTGTCGGATGAAATCGGCGGTAATATCAGCGACGATAATTCGGTATATTCTCAGAATATACCTTTTCATCCGACAGTAACTCGTCAGACAGTACTTAATCCGACAGTAATTAAGGGAATATTCTGCGAATATTCCTTTTTGCATCGTCAGAATTTTGGAGATTAATATTACTGTCGGATATCCGACGATAAAATTTCGACGGTAGTTTCGACGGATAATTATTGTCGGAGATCCGGCGAGTAAATTGAAATTAAAAGCCCTAAACGAACGACCCCCTCCCCAAATCGACATAGCTTTCTCTTCTCTCTCTCGGTTTACTCTCTCTCTCTCTCTCTCTTCCTTGGTAGTGCTCTCGCCTCGACAGTAGTCCCCCCCCCGTCACCACCGCCGTCATCGCCTTGCCGTTGTAAGCCCTAGTTGCTTTCTCTTTCTCTCTCGGTTTACTCTCTCTCTCTCTCTCTCTCTCCTTCATCCGTCCACCCTCCCAGTAGTTCCCCACCGTCACCACCGCCGTCGTCGTCCCCCCTTCCACCGGTTCTTAGGTAAGTTATATAGTCATTTTCTCTATTTTTATAATTATAATATTTCTCACTCATACACTCTCTCTCTCTCATATCTCTCTGTGTGAATAGATTCTACCGCCGAAGCAGCCGATCCACCGCGCGCCGCGCGATCCTCTCTCTCCATATACGGGTTATTATTTTTTTGTAATTATATTATTCTAAATTTTGTATTATTCTGAATTTTTGTAATTGTAATCGGTATATGTTAATATATATGTTAATGTATTTCGTGGGTATAAAAAAAATTGTATTATTCTGAATTTTGTATAGATTTATTCTGAATATGTTAATATATTAATCTGTATATGTTAATATATATGTTAATGTAATTTTTTTTTGTCCTAGCTAACTAATTGTAATTTTTTTGTTTATGTTAATCTGTATATGTTAATATATATGTTAATGTGTTCTTATAATTGTTTGGTTTAGTTTTTTTAAGGATTTCTTTGATTTCGAAATTTTCTGTTTAAGAATTGTTTTGTGATTATGCATTGCTTCGATTGATTTAAGCTGAACTGGGTTTATGTAAATTTTCTGCTTACGAAATTGTTTGTGATTGTGCATTAGGTTGATTGAATAAAGAAGCTGAGTTAGGTTGTAATAATTTATGGATGGTTGGTATTCTAGCATTAGTTTTACTGCATTGGGTTTTCGTAATTCTGTGTCAAGCTTGACTTACGTAAGGAGGGATTTGCAGACATCTCTTGGTTTATTAGTCTAGTTATTTTTTATATCTTTTTGGTTTTGAGTTTTTGTCTTTTGTAATGGTGGATATCTTACCCACTACTTTTTCCTCTTTCTTGTAATGAAAGCTTAATTTTCTATCAATAAAAAGAAAAAAAATGCTTGACATATGACAGATGGGACTGATATTTTAGGATCCCTAGCACTACCCTTTTCTAAATACTGGCATTTGATTATAAGGCCTATGAAAAATTCTTACCACTTGGTGCAAAACTAAACAAGTAATCACGAAAACCGGGGACATAATTTGTAAGGGACCATTCTCTAGAAAATTTGGGCTCAACTCAACACACTAAGCCTATTTCCCAACTAAACAAGCCATTGAATGAATCTATTTCATGTTTAACGAAACCCTTAAACCTAACCTAACCTAAACTATACCCTTTACCTTAAACGAAACCCTTAAACCTAACATACACCTACTTTAACCCTAACCTAACCCTACTTTAATGAAACCCTAAAACCTAACCTAACCTAAACTATACCCTTTACCTTAACCGAAACCCTTAAACATAACCTTAACCTAAACCATACCCTTAACCTCAACCTTTACCCTTAATCACAACCTTAAATTCTAAACCCCAACCTAAACCCTAAACTGGACCCTTAAACCTTAAACCCTAAACCTAAACTAGACCCTCAAACCTTAACCCTAAACGCTACCCTTAACCTAAAATCTAACGCTAAACCATATCCTTAAACTTAAAACCTAACTCTTATCCCTAATCTTAAACCTAATGTTAATCCTAAACCACATCCTTAAACCTAAACCGCAAACACCAACCCTATACCATAACTCTAGTCACAACCTTAAACCCTACTCTTGATCTTAAACCACGACCTTAACCTTAAAACCTAAC
Source organism: Platycodon grandiflorus (assembly GCA_016624345.1). Taxonomy (NCBI): domain Eukaryota; kingdom Viridiplantae; phylum Streptophyta; class Magnoliopsida; order Asterales; family Campanulaceae; genus Platycodon; species Platycodon grandiflorus. Next base: position 80,207,858 of record CM028361.1, read on the forward strand.
CTAACCTAACCCTAAACTATACCCTTTACCTTAAACCGAAACCCTTAAACCTAACCTTAACCCTACTTTAACCCTAACCTAACCCTACTTTAACCGAAAACCTAAAACCTAACCTAACCTAAACTATACCCTTTACCTTAAACCAAAACCCTTAAACCTAACCTTAACCATACTTTAACCCTAAACCATACCCTTAACCCCAACCTTTACCCTTAATCACAACCTTAAATTCTAAACCCCAACCTAAACCCTAAACTGGATCCTTAAACCTTAAACCCTAAACCTAAACTGGACCCTCAAACCTTAAAACGCTACCCTTAACCTAAAATCTAACGCTAAACTTTTACCCTTAATCACAACCTTAAATTCTAAACCCCAACCTAAATCCTAAATTGGACCCTTAAACCCAAAACCATATCTAAACCCTATCTAAACCCTAAACCATATACGATAAACACTAAACCTTATCTAAACCCCCTAAACCCGATCTAAACCCTAAATTATAAATCATATCTAAACCCTAAACAATAAACCCTATCTAAACCCCCTAAACTCTATCTAAACCCTAAACCATGTCTAAACCCTAAATATTATCTAAATCAGTATCTATCATCATATTCTCGTCAACCCATCTCTAAAGCTGATCGTCCCAAATTTCCCACATCAATGTAGGTTTATTGGATTCAAGATGGGAGATCCTTCAATTGAAGTACCTCTTTCATTCGCCGTCGAGTAATTGCTTGATAAAATTTGTGTGTGGCGTCATTTATCTCTCGCCGAATTAAGCTTATTTAAGAAAGGAATTCTTGAAAGCATCCAAGGACAACGTAGTTTTGTAATTCTTTATGTCGTTGATAGCTGTCAGTCCTTTCATAGATGCCTACAAATATTGCTCGTGAAGAAGAGTTATCGGCACTTGGGAGTGAGCTCAAAGGGTTGAAAACTATTCTTATCTTTGGAGATGCTACTAAGTTTTGTTAAAGCTTAGTCTTAACTCCAGTGTAAGGATACTTTACAATCCTTGTGAGCTCACTCCCAAGTGCGATTACTCTTCTTCACGAGCAATATTTGTAGGCTTCAATGAACGATGGAGAGCTGTCAGCGACATAAGAATTACAAAACTCCGTTGTCCTTGAATGCTTTTAAGAATTCCTCTTCTTAAATAATCTTAATCGGCGGCGATAAATGACGGCGTCACAAATTTTATCAAGTAATTGCTCGACGGCGAATGAAAGACTTCAATGAAGGATCTTCCATCTTGAATCAATAAACCTACATTGATGTGGAAAATTGGGACGATCAGGAAGATGTTGGAGATATGATAGCGATTTAGATAGTGTTTAGGGCTTAGATATGGTTTAGGCGTGATGTCGACCGATGAATTGTGATTACTTAATAGTGTATTCGATCTCATACTAATCATTTGTTGCTTAATAGGAGTGATGTCGACTGACGATCGCAGTTGGATGTATAATCGGAGGTTGCCGAATCGTAGTGGTATTACAAATGAGTTCATTAGAGGTTTGAAGAGTTTTATCGAATTTGCTCTAGCGAACCCCAAATACATGAGTGGTAACAACATAAGGTGTCCATGTACTTCCCTTCGATGATTGTTGAGAAGCACCTTCTCCAGCATGGGTTTTAAGTTGGGTACAAGCGGTGGGTAGCTCACGGTGAGCAAATCAGAGTAGTAACTAGGCCGAAAAGTAACCAGCAGAGGATTCCTGTACGTGAACCTGAACCAGTAAATACGAGTGTGAACGATGAACCAGTTCATGGTATGGAAGATATGGTTAGGGATGTTCTTGGTGCTCATTTTGGTAGTCGAGAACGCACGTCAAGAGGAGCCAAATCCCGACTAATAAGTTCATTGAAGCTATGGAGTGCACAGCGGAGAAGTTGTATCCGGCTCGAGCGGACCATTTTGGAGCGTGGTGAGTTCCTAAACATCAAGTCGATTGCAATATTAGTCAATCTGGTTTCAATCGTCTTATGAAAGCGAAAAAGCTTTGCGAAAGGGAATAAGATGCCGGAGAACTTCTATCGGACAAAGAAGATGGTTGGGCATATTGGGTTGAAATATGAGAAGATTGATGCGTGCAAGAATGATTGCATGCTTTTCTACAAGGAAGATTCAAACTTGAAAGAATGTTCCGTGTGTGGCCATGATCGATATAAGCCAAAACGGAGGGCGGTTCAAAACGCAAGAAGAATGAACCTTATAAGCGGTTGCGTTACTGCCGTTGACTCGAGATTGCAACGCCTCTACGCGTCTAAAGCTAATTCGAAGCTATGCGTTGGCACAAAGAAAGCCGCGCGAGGATGGCGTGTTGACTCATCCGTCGGACGGCTTGGCTTGGAAACAATTTGATGCAACCCATCGACTTTCTTTGCCGAAGCTAGAAATATCGGGTTGTGCATATGCGAGGATGGTTTTACTCCTTTCGGGCCTGGGCGAAGTCCTACTCTTGTTGGCCGGTTATAGCTACCATCTACAATCTTCCACCGTGGTTGTGTATGAGTGATCCTTATATGTTCTTGTCCTTGTTCATACCTGGACCGACTAGTCCTGGCAAGAATATTGATGTTTATCTCCGCCCTTTGATTGACGAGTTGAAAATGCTGCGGGAAGACGGAGTGGAAACATGGGATGCATTCAAAAAGAAAATTTTAAAATGAAAGCGCGTTGATGTGGACGGTGAATGACTTCCCTGCCTATGGGATGTTATCGGGTTGGAGCACACATGGGAAGCTTGCATGTCCTATTTGTATGGATGACACTAAGTCGTTCACACTCGAGCACTCTCGTAAACCTTGTTGGTTTGATTGTCATCGTCAATTTCTACCGGATGACCACCCATTTAGATCACGAAGCGGCAATTCACTAAGAATAGGGTTGAGCGTGATGAGGCGCCTAGGCGTTTGAGCGGTGAAGCTGTTTATGAAAAGGTGTCTAAACTACGAAGACCAGGTGGGGAAGATGTATGCAAAGGATAGTGCGAGATTTTGGTGTAAAGCATAATTGGACCAAAAGAGTATATTTTGGGAGTTGCCTTATTGGAAAGATAATTTGATACGCCATAATCTTGACGTCATGCACATTGAGAAGAATGTGTTTGACAATATTTTTAACACCATTATGGATTGGAGGGTAACTACCAAGGACACACCCAAAGCCCGAATGGACATGAAAGACATATGTAAGCGGCCTGCCTTGGAGCTAAAAGAGGTCAATGGTAAAACAGTGAAACTGTCGCTCATACGTGCTAACCAAGGATCAAAGACTTCTAGTGTTGAAGTGGTTGAAGGGATTGAGGCTTCCGGCGGTTACGCTTCTAACATCGGAAATTGTGTAAATGTAGATGAAGGAAAGGTTCATGGTTTGAAGAGTCATGATTGTCACGTGTTCTTGAACAGGTTACTTCTATTGCGCTTAGAGACTTGTTGCCCGACAATATATGGATTGCGTTAACCGAGATGAGTGAGTCATTGAGCGTTATCATCCGGCCTCTGCGGGTTGATGACATGAGAAGACTCGAAGCGAGCATTATCGTGACGATTTGCAAACTTGAGAAGATCTTTCCTCCGTCTTTTTTGATTCTATGGAGCATTTACCGGTCCACTTGGCATATGAAGCTAGGGTTGGGGGTCAGTTCAATACGAGATGGATGTATCCATTTGAGAGGTAATTACTCGTCTCATAATAATCGTTTTCATCTATAACATACTTAAAAGTCGGTTATAGCTTGTGTAACATTTTTATCTGTCATGCATACGCAATTAGGTATCTCGGTCATTTGAAAAGGAAGATGAGAAACGGGGCAAAGGTTGAGGCCTCAATATGCGAGGCTATTATTATAGAGGAAATTGTTGCCTTTGCCGCGCAATATTTTCATCTCGATATTGAAGCGAGATTGACTAGGGTTGGGCACAATTATGATGGTGGAGAGCCCGATGTCAATGGAGACATCTCATTATTTAATGCTCTCGGGTCGGCCACTCGGTAAACCGGTTAAGACTCGAATGCTAAGCAATAAGGAGTATGAAGGCTGCGAGACTCTATATACTCCTTAATTGTCACGAGGTTGAGGAATATCTCAAGTAAGTTAATTATCAATTTCATTTAATTTTAGATAGTTGTCCGATTCAAATTAAAGTTGCAACATGCATAAATAACTCGTATAAACTCTAAACCTAATGCGGTATGTTCGAAGATCAAGGGAGATGATATATCGCAATTGCGAGAAATCGGGACAGAGAAAGAGTTTCCGTCGTGGTTACGCAAATATGTAAATATCATTTCTGGCTTGATTTATATGTAGACATCTTATATATGCATCCAAACGGTATAATGTCTCGATCATTTAAAAATGTCTATTATGAAATACTTTTCGGGTTTTGGAGCATCCTAATGACCGAGAGTCGCGAGATTATCTCACATATCTGCAAATCCGTTGATGAGAGTTACTTTATACAACGGATATTATGTGAATGGCTATGTCTTCCATACAAAGGAATACGGGGAGGGAAAACAAACAGATAACAACGGTGTCAATCTTAAAGGCAACCTTGACTATTATGGTGTCCTTAAAGAAGTCATCGAGTTACGATATCTCGGGAGGAAAAATATAGTCCTATTCAATTGTGAGCGAGACGTACGAGGTATAAAAAGCACGACTCGTTTGACCTAATCGATGTGAAGCGGACGTCTAGACATGAGGTGATGATGTGTTCATCTTAGCATCACAAGCACAACAAGTCTACATGACACCATACCCTTATCGGCGGCGTGAGAGGGGATGGTGGGCATTTGGAAGACTAAGGCCGAAGCACTATTGATATAGCATATCGGTCGACGACATAACTACGAATCGTCATTAGAAGGATGTTATCAAGAGGATGAAATGCCCGTACCTCCGTTGTATCTTCGATAGTCATCCAATGGATGAAATGCCGTGCCTCCCTTGGGCCGGAAATAGTATTGCCCGTTGATTTGCCACCTCCTTCCCCGTCCGAAGACGAAGTCCGATTATTGAAGGTGATGCGAGAAGAAGACGACGAGGTAACGAGAAGATGAAGAGGATTGGATGTCGAGGATGAGGCGAAGAAGAACTTGAGTTTTGTAGTAGCGACTCAAACGCGAGGCGAAGAATCGAGAATGAAGAAAATGACAACGAGAATGAAGACTACGAGTAGTCTTGTATGTGTACCGTTTAGGCTCTTTTATTTTTGTTAGAAATTAAATGTCATGTGTAGAACGCTATTTGTATGTTACTTGTTATCATGAAGATGAGAGATTTTAATTTATGTTATGTATTTTAACTTAATTGTCATCTAAACTTAGCGTTAATTGTCATCATTAATATACTAATTTATATATAGACATGTCAGGACGAGCCGGTAGAGGTAGGAGTCGGACACCTAAGGTCCGACTTCTACCTACTTGCATTACGGGTACACAGCTACCTGTACCTACAGGAGGAGCTGAGCCTCACTTTTCTCAGCCCGAGGATGCGCCCGACTCTCCCCACGATCCGATGAGCGGGGTTGGGTCCTCATCTACTCCAGATGTTGTTGATGGAGATGGTAGGATTATCCTTACCATCTCCAGCCTTAAGCAGTAAGTAATAATATTTCAGTTTTAAAATTTTAATGCTTCCTTGGTTAAATGTTAATTGCATATTTGTATAATATATTTGTTTAATATATATTTGTCGGGTTTGCGGCGGGTATCCCGATCCGTCTCGCTTTATTGGACGCATTCTACGTACGATGAGGCACGAAGTGCGGCCACGTACTCGACGTGCCTAAGGAGGTCGAGACTCTGGTGGGATGATTTTAGGGTAAGATAAGATATGTTAATGTTTAATAATTTAATAATTTCTATCAAAGTTTATAATTAATATGTTTAAATTGGTTAAACTTGCGGTGACTTATTGTTGGCTCGAGCACTCGGCCGAGGCGTACGAGGCGTTTAGGTTGTTGTGCGGTAAGAAGTACCGCGGGATTCTGCATGAAGAGGCGTGGTGAAAGAGGGCGAGGGCTCCAAGTTTCATCGATGATGTCGGCGCCGGTAAGTACATTATAATAATATACTTGATTTAATTTCATTCCTTAAATATATGTTATTTTGTATATATTGTATCTCATAACAATTTTAACATTTTCGAGTTTACTTCGGGTTGGGATTAGGAAGCTAGGGTGTCGCCGCGCCACAAGCGAATAGGTGAGCTCAACGGGGAGGGTGAAGCACACCTCGGGGTCGATCAACACCTCGAGCACCACTTGCGCATGGTAAGGACTTTAATGTGTTGTATTGTAATTAATACATGCTTTAATTATTTTACTTATGCTTTAAATTGATTTATTGGGTAGCCATGTGGATGCTATGAAATCCATGGTGAAAGGCATGAGTGCAAATATGTTATTTTAGAAGGGGTTTGAGTGTAAATGTCTTGTTTTAGAAGGGTTTGAGTGTAAATAATTTTTTAGAAGGGTTTGAGTGTAAATAGGCCTTTATGAATTCCTCAAAACATACATATCATGCTTTAATTGTTTTACTTATGCTTTAAATTGATTTGTTGGGTAGCCATGTGGATGCTATGAAATCCATGGTGAAAGGAACGAGTACAAATAGGTTATTTTAGAAGGGGTTTGAGTGTAAATGTCTTGTTTTAGAAGGGTTTGAGTGTAAATAGATTATTTTAGAAGGGTTTGAGTGTAAATAGGCCTTTATGAATTCCTCAAAACATACATATCATGCTTTAATTGTTTTACTTATGCTTTAAATTGATTTGTTGGGTAGCCATGTGGATGCTATGAAATCCATGGTGAAAGCGGGCGAGTACAAATAGGTTGTTTTAGAAGGGTTTGAGTGTAAATGTATTATTTTAGAAGGGTTTGAGTGTAAATAGGCTATTTTAGAAGGGTTTGAGTGTAAATAGGCCTTTATGAATTCCTCAAAACATACATATCATGCTTTATTATTTTACTTATGCTTTAAATTGATTTGTTGGGTAGCCATGTGGATGCTATGAAATCTATGGTCGAAACGGGGCGAGTGCAAATAGGTTATTTTAGAAGGGGTTTGAGTGTAAATGTACTATTTTAGAAGGGTTTGAGTGTAAATAGGCTATTTTAGAAGGGTTTGAGTGTAAATAGGCCTTTATGAATTCCTCAAAACATACATATCATGCTTTAATTGTTTTACTTATGCTTTAAATTGATTTGTTGGGTAGCCATGTGGATGCTATGAAATCCATGGTGAGCAGAGCGAGTGCAAATAGGTTATTTTAGAAGGGGTTTGAGTGTAAATGTATTATTTTAGAAGGGTTTGAGTGTAAATAGGTTATTTTAGAAGGGTTTGAGTGTAAATAGGCCTTTATGAATTCCTCAAAACATACATATCATGCTTTATTATTTTACTTATGCTTTAAATTGATTTGTTGGGTAGCCATGTGGATGCTATGAAATCTATGGTGAAACGGGCACTAAGTGCAAATAGGTTGTTTTAAAAGGGGTTTGAGTGTAAATGTACTATTTTAGAAGGGTTTGAGTGTAAATAGGCTATTTTGGAAGGGTTTGAGTGTAAATAGGCCTTTATGAATTCCTCAAAACATACATATCATGCTTTATTATTTTACTTATACTTTTACTTTAAATTGATTTGTTGGGTAGCCATGTGGATGCTATGAAATCCATGGCTGAAAGCAGGGCACTGAGTGCAAATAGGTTGTTTTAGAAGGGGTTTGAGTGTAAATGTACTGTTTTAGAAGGGTTTGAGTGTAAATAGGCTATTTTAGAAGGGTTTGAGTATAAATAGGCCTTTTTGAAGTCCTCAAAACATACATATCATGCTTTATTATTTTACTTATGCTTTAAATTGATTTGTTGGGTAGCCATGTGGATGCTATGAAATCCATGGTTGAAAAGCGAGTGCAAATAGGTTATTTTAGAAGGGGTTTGAGTGTAAATACTATTTTAGAAGGGTTTGAGTATAAATAGGCTGTTTTAGAAGGGTTTGAGTGTAAATAGGCCTTTATGAAAGGGTTTTCGGTTTAAATAGGTTGCTTTAGAAGGGTTTGAGTGCAAATAGGTTGTTTTTGAAGGTTCTGATGGAAATAAGGTGGTTTAGCCAGGTCTCTGAGTATAAATAAGTTGTTTTAGAAGGGGTTTGAGTGTAAATAGACTATTTTATAACGATTTGAGTCTTAATAGGTTGTTATGAGAATGAATTGAGTTCAAATAGTGTCTTAGTAGGGTTTGAGTGTATATATAAATTTTTTTATTGTTTTCTTATAAGTTGATCGTGTTATAGCTTAATATGTGTTCTTCGCTAATTTTAATTCATTATATTTGTAGAATCGATACTACGGTAAGTACCGAATGATTATTCTTTGCGACCCACACCCTCCTGCTCCTCCCGGTGTGATTCGCCATTTGTCTTTGTCGATGAGACGGCAGAGAGAGCATTTGTAAGTATTACTTAAAATATTTTAATTCTATTTTGTTTATTAGTTAATGGTAAATGTTAATATTAATGTTTTTATGTTTTTGGTGACACAGAATGCCTATAAGGCAAATATGGACACGCAGGTCGCCGAGGGGCTTGTCCAGACGACCCCTGAGGTGCAGACGCCATTTGTCGGCAACATTTGGCATTCGGTCACTGCGGAGTCAAGGAAGAAGAGGGGAGATCGCCTCTACGGCTTTGGTGACCACGGCGCCGCTGCGTTGAGACCAGGCGGATCGACTTCTTCCTCGGCGACCGCGTCCTCTGGTCCTACGCACCGGTTAGCTGCGGCGTGCCACGATCGAGAAGACGAGACTCTCGAGTAGTTGATGCGGCGGTAGGAGAATCGGCGACGCGACAAGATGGAGCGGCCAGGAGAATCGGGCGATGCGGCAATAATGCAACGATCGGCTAGAAGCGGTGCATTGTTCATGGAAGCCTCGGCCTACTAGGTCTTCCATTGTCCGTAATCTATTTGACCCCCCCCCTCCACAGAGACACATTATTTTAGTATTATAAACCTTGTTGGATTGTATATATATTAATTTTAATTTAATTTATGTTTTATTTGTTAATTATATTGTTGCAATGTTGTATGTGTGTGATTGTGTATATATAATTGTTATATCAGGTGAAAAAAAATGAATTTCGAAATTTAAAATTTTATTTTTTTTATTTTTATTTAAAATTACTGTCGGAACTCCGACAGTAAATAAAAAGATTTGCTAACATTACTGTCGGAGATCCGACAGTAAAATAATAACGGCAGTCAGTTTTCTGTCGGAGATCCGTAAAAAAATTAACGATAATCCGACAGTAAACTAACCCATTGTTAATGGTCGTTATCGTATTACTGTCGGAATATCCGACCGTAATTACTGTCGGTTTTAACTCCGACAGTAATTACTGTCGGATCATCCGACAGGAATTACTGTCGGATTACTGTCGGAGAAAAATTACCGTCGAAGCTTTACTGTCAGAAACTGTCGGAGCGTTTCCGACAGTAAATCCATAAATACTGTCGGAAATTTTTAATTACTGTCGGATTTCTCCGATAGTAAACACGTGTTCTGTAGTAGTGTGTTACTCTTCTGACCTCGATTTCTGCTTCTGCCTCTGTCTTCAACAACTAAGGCATCTGCCTGTGAACTGGAACCCTGCGATTTCCTTCGTAACTCTTCATTTAGAACACTACCTTTAGTAATTTCCATAGAAATAATACCATCAGGTGCAGAATTTGACAAAGAAGTTCTAAAAGTCTCCCATGAATCTGGTAATGTACCAAGAAGCCATAAACCTTTTATCTCTTCATCAAACTTTATACCCATCTCTGATAGCTGATTCATAAATCCCTAAAAAGTGTTCAAGTGATTTGTCATCGCAGTCCCATCTCTGTACCTCAAACCAATCAATTGTTTCATCAAAAATAATTTACTATTTCGAGTCTTCCGGGCATAAAACTGTTCAAGCTTAGTCCACAAAGTACGGGCATGTATATCTGTACTGACATGGTTCAACACATTATCATCTACCCATTGTCTGATATACCCACAAACTTGTCGGTGCAACAAAGCCCAATCATCATCACTTTTACCCTCTGGTTTTGAACAAAAAACGGGTTGGTGAAAACCCTTCACATAAAGAAGATCCTCCATCTTTGATTTCCACAACTAATAGTTTGAACCATTCAAGTTAATCATTCTACTAGTATTAACCTCCATCGTTCAACACAAGTTAATAAACCACAAAACCAAAAGCTTTGATACCACTTTGATAAGAAAGTAACAATGCGGAACAAACTTTCTCTACTTATGTGAACCTGTTAGGAGCAGAAAATACTAATATCGCAGAAATAATAACCAAAGCAATATGGATAGACAATCACCAACCAACGAAAATCGACACCAAGAATTTTAACGTGGAAAACCTTCTCAAATCGAGAAGTAAAAACCACGGGACCTTGTCCAGAATAAATCCACTACTACGTAATAAAGGTTCGGTACAAGAGAGAAAGACAATCAACAAAGATTAAGAAGAACAAACTTGATCCAAACAAAACAGCCCAGTATACTGTTTAGAAACTGCAGCAATGAAAACCCAGAATATCACTTGTCTAGAGACCTGGAAAATCCGATCGAAGCCGATAGGATTGAAGCTCTATCTCTTGTGAAAACCCAGGCGAAAAAATCACCCCAATCGACCACAAACGAGTCGGAATCGCTTTCGAAGTCTGCTACGCTGAACAAATCTCAAAACCGGGAATTGATATTTTTCTTCTCTTCTTGCGGCTGTTCACTCTTAGTTCCAGCCTAAACACCTTAACTAATTAACCTATTATTACCTAATAGACTAAAGTAAATTAGGCTAAGAACTTTGGGCCTAAATAAACTAAGAAGCATAAAAAAATAAAGATGGGCTTTTTAAATCAAGAAGGAGGGAAAAAACCCAACAGAAAGTGGAAATGAAGATGACATTTCTTGGGCTTGTATTTGGTATATCACTTTGTGTTTGACAATGGCTGGTAATGAGATGTAGGGCAAAGGTATGTTCTTATAGCAACATTGATATTCAAATCTGTGGGATTATATCCATCTAATCTAGTAGCTTATCTGGTATTTGAATAGAGGATGCTTGATTTTGAACATTATAAAGTTTGACTTTACTCATAACTAGTTGACTTTTTATCATTATTATAAAAATTTGGGCAATTGTAGTTATGTAGGGTGCCAGAGCATAGCCAATTCTTGGCTTTTCAAGTCAAGGTTAGTTAGGCCATGTTATGTACTTATGTCAATAATTGTTTGAGCACCACTTGCATAGTTATACATATCTCGATCAGTCACTTATTGTAGTTGTTATGTAGCTAGGGTGCCAGAGCTAAAATTGTAATTAAAAATGAAACTTGCCAAATATAGTAACATTATCCCATAACTTGTACCAAAATCTGTCTTACGTGAAGCGATACACGACTACGTGTGAGGACCAAATAGAACTTAAGTTGCCAAGCGTAGCATGTAATGCCAAATCGGGGCTAAGTTGGTCGGGTTTTGAGGCGAGTTTATTCACTTTTTAGTTTCTTGACTCTTGATTTTTGGTTTGCCGTTGTTGATATCCTTTAGGATTTGGTTAGCTTTAGATGGCTAGCTTTAGGGTAGAGGTTCGAATTGAAGCATGTACGGTGAGTTTCGCTCGCTCATTTTTCGGACTTTGGGGTTTGTAAACTTTCTATGACATATATATATATATATATATATATATATATATCTTATCCTATGTTTACTAAAAAAATGTAGCATGTTATATATGCAAGAATTGGCTCTGGTATCATATTAAATTTGGAGCGTCGAATTCAAGCTGTAGGTGCCCAATTAGTAACATTTACTCTTCGTCCCAAAAATATACTCCCTCCGTTCCAGCAAAGAATTACTATGTTATTTTGGGATGTTTTACTTAAAGAGTCTACTTTCAAAATATTATGCTTACAATTTTCATAATATTTCATCTTTACCCTCCACTTGTGTTGTAATTTTCTTGATTGTGTTTAAATATTTTTGCAATTATGACCAACTCCAATAATGTTAATATATCCCTTAATAAGTATAATTTTTCAAACATGAACTCTTTGAATGGAAGAATACTATTTTTGTTGTTCATTTTTATGCGGAGGGATTCAAGGAATCAGATTGAAGTGCTGATCTAGAAAAATAATGGTCAAATTAGATGGTTGAAAATCATGATTCAGCCACTTTTAGACGTTTAGTAAGGGATAAGTTTCTCGGTTAATTTACTAAGAGCCCGTTTGGTACAGCGTTTACAAAATGTAATGTTTTAAAAATACAGCGTTAGAAAACGCAGTGTTTTAAAAATGGAAATCTTTCCTTATAAATACGTTTGGAATATCACTTCAATGCGCAGCTTTTTTTCCTAAGAGCGTTTTAAAACCTGCGTTTTGGGAAAAAGCTGAGAATTCCAGCGTTTTAAAATGCAGCTGCGTTTTGAAAACGCTACGTTTTCTGCCGCAGTATTAAAACACATTTTTTACAAATAAGCTGCGTTTTGGCCAAAACGCTCGATCAAATGAGCTCTAATACTTATTTCAATTTGCTATACTCCCTTCATTTCAAATTGAACGTATTTTTTTTTTAATTTCTTATTATCTCAATGTAAGTTTTTTATTTTGTTGTCAAGTAATTACTAAATACACATCTGATACCTATATATTATCTCCGAATTACACTTGCTATACCTAGTTTGGATACTAAAGACATTCATTTATAGTACAACTAAAATTACCAAAAAAACAAAAACATTCAATTTAGGACGGAGGAAATATCTTTTCATCAGATTTTCAGCATTTAACATACATGTACATGTTTTAGCTTAATTATAAAATTTTAACCATTGAAAAGATATTAAGAATACAATTAATAACAATTTTTAGAATTTCGTAAGAACAATTAAGTAATTCTTATAAAATTCTGATCAAAGTCAAAGTAGGACTTTTTTATTTTTAAGGCGGAGGGAAGTATTTAAAATTTTGATACGTAATCAGAAGTTACATTTGTGAGTTGTATTCGAACAAACATCGTGTTAAATCAATAAATCACATTGCTGTCAAAACGTTCTTGAGTATTACGTTAAGTAGTGTTTCAACATTTAGGAACATTAACATGAATGTCTTTTTCAGCTTTTAAATAAAATGTTGATTCTTTTTAACCTCTTAAAAAAAAAAAAAAAGATATTTACCTCAGTTTTTTCTTGACATCTTATCAAATCTGAAACACCATCACAATCAATAACACGGTGCAATCCAAAACTTTTAGTCTACATAAATGATCCAAGGTAGATAGCCACAGATTTTGTGAAGGTTAGCTTAGTAACACCGAGAAATTAGTAAATATACAGTGTCCGGAAACGACGTGTTACGTGATGCGCATGATCAATAGACAGCGTTATAATATTAAAATGATATAAAAAGACGGAAAATAAATTTAGAGTGTTGTTATTGATCGAGTTGCATCATGCGCATAGTATTTGGGGCGGGTGAATATTTTTTTCTGCAGAAATGAAAGGTTACTATCATACCACAAAAGGAATTTTCTATTATGTTCAACTTGGGCAATTTATTAGTTCACAGTACACGTGAGCAGTTAATGCTATTGATGCTTGTGACCCACCCCACTGGATACTTAAATTTGAAAGTTAAGGCTACAGAAAGACAAGCCAGCTTTCTTTCTTGATTACAACTATGTATGTGACTGTTTGTCGGATAAAATAATTGGTACTCTGTTTAAAATATTTATCGTTTTAGTTAAAATTTATTTTAAAAGATTGATGTTTTAGGTTTTCATGCATGTTTTACCTAATTTACCCTTGTCTTCTCACAAGTTCCAATAATTGATCATCTCTTCATTAAATACTTTATCTTCTCCCATGGCTATCTCCTTCTAATTTATCTTTTCAACTACTCTAACACAAAATTAAAGATATTTAATAAGGGTATATTTGTCAACGGCCAAATTACAATTTTCCCCAAAGTATACACCAAATCTCAGTTTGCCACCCATATTCCGTTTTGTCCCATTACGGTACCCAATGTTACCATTTGTCCCATATTGACTCCTGGGACGGACGGACGTTAAATTTTTTAACGGAAGTTGGTCATGTGCATGTCACATGATAAATAAAATCAGAAAGTTACTATATTGCCCCCAATAGTTGTATTTGGTTAAAAAAATTATTATTTCTTAATTAAAAATTTCTTTCTTTCTTTTCAAATTAAAAAAAAACAAAATTTAAATTTAAAAAACATTACATTTCAAAATTTAAATTGAAAAATGTAAATAAAAAAAATCAAAATTCCATTAAATCAAAATTCTTCCAAATCAAAAAAAATCAAAATTCTTCCAAATCAAAATTTTGCGGCAACACCGTCGATCCCGCCTCACCAAATCAAAATTCTTCCAAATCGAAAAAATCAAAATTCTTCCAAAACATTACATTTCAAAATTTAAATTGAAAAATGTAAATTAAAAAATCAAAATTCCAAGAATCAAAATTTAAATCGCCTCTCCACCACCCAACACCATCGATCCAGAAACCCCACTCCCGTCCTTCGAATCCACCGTAGATCGCGAGGCGGCGATGGTGCGTGCGGTTGTAGACAGAATGGGCAACTGGCCGCGTGAGGCTGGCGGCTTCCATTGTGCGAGAGGGGGATTTTAGAGAGAGAGAGAGAGAGAAATGGGAGGTTTTAGAAATGGAGTTTGTGAGTGTGTGGGTTGTGTATATAGTGGGGAGAGTGAATGGGCGTGGCCCTAGTTCAAAACCTAGAAAATTCACAACATTATTCAAATTCGCTTATCGAGGATATCGGCGTGGCCCTAGTTCGGCGAGACCAAGCCTTGTCTCTCTCGCCGCCGCGAACAACCATGGCGATTTGGCCGTAAAGTTGTCTTCTTTGAAGCGGCCAAAGATATCTTGTTGTCCGTCGACTCTCTGGTTTGTGAGTGTGTGGGTTGTGTAAATCAGTGAATCATTTTTGATATAATGGAGTTTGTGAGTGTGTGGGTTGTGTAAATCGGTGAGAAACAAAGTAAAATCTCAAAAAAAAAAAAAAAAAAAAAGTTTATTGTATCTTGCGGCATAACGTGAAATATCGTAATGTAACGTAATACTATTTTCATTAAAATAAAATTTTAATTTAACATAAAGTTTATGAAAATATGATGAATTCAATTGTTTGTGTATTTACTTGAAATTAATTGTTGAGTTGCTTGAATAAATAAATTGTATCTTGAAAGAGAGTTTAAAAGATGCACCATAAGTGTTTGACAAAATGCATGAATGAATTTTTTTTTTATTTGTTTTAAAATTTTTAAAAATAATTATAACTTAAAATTATCTTAAATATCAAATGAGTACCAATTTTTATTTTAATTTATTTTAATTTCTTTAAGAAAATTTATAATTTAAAAATATCTTAAATATTAGTGGTTAACAATTTTTATTTTCTTTTGTTTTAATTCTCTTGAAAAATTTATAATTCAAAATATCTTAAATGTCAAATGATTAACTAAACGATAAAATAATATCCAACCTACAAATGCTAATAATTAATTAATGACATATTTTTCTATTAAACACTTAGTTTAAATACTAATAATATATATTTATTGATTTAGAGTTTAGTTTTAATTTTATTACTAAAATTGCATTAACCAATTTAAGAAAACTGCACTAAATCCCATTTGCCCCCGATTAAAATGACCAAAGTAACCCTCACATGACTTGCACATGTTAACTTCCGTTAAAATTTAACGTCCGTCCGTCCCAGAGTCAATATGGGACAAATGGTAACATTGGGTACCGTAATGGGACAAAACGGAATATGGGTGGCAAACTGAGATTTGGTGTATACTTTGGGGGAAAATTGTAATTTGGCCTTTGTCAACTTATAAAATTTCTAATATGTGTGCGTAACTCTAAAATGTCGATATTTTTTGAAACGGAGGGAGTAGATTTTAACGTTGTTAGATTTTCCCAAATTTTATCATTTTCAAGAAAATAAGAATGTGGGAGGGATACAATGTGAATGTTTTATTTGTCTTACCTTTTTTTTTTTTTTTTACAATAAAGTTTATGAATTAGATAGGTTGCTCCATTTTCGATCAAGGTACGTCACCGTCTTTACGAGGACACTAATAGTCTAACAAAAACTCACAAAACGAGTTTTGAAATTTCTGATATGTGATAGTTTTGAAGGAACGAGTTAATTGTATATTTTTTTGTTGCTAGTCAATAGAAAATTGCTCTTAATTTTTTTCAAGGAAAACGTGTTATGCGTTTGAGGTCCATGTGTCATTTTACCAAAAATGAAGCTCCTCTCTCTCTCTCTCTCTCTCTCTCTATATATATATATATATATATATATATATATATATCTCTATTTGTTTCAGTAAAAATAATTTACATGCAATTTCATGCCAATTTTCCACGTCTTAAGCACACACTATTATTACGAGAAAGCGAGCTCCATAAGAATGATTATGTCAAAAATTATTTTTCATAAAAACAAACAAATCTTAAATGCTGGAACATAAATTTTGCAACGATAGGAATGCTTATGTCGTGCCTTTTATATCTAGCTAGTTACTTTCGGAAGCATTCAACATAGCCATGCATGCAATTATTTACTCTTTATTTGAATCTCAGAAGATACATACATGAAAATGAAAGCAAAAATTAAAATAGCAAATTACAACAAACCCCTTGAACTATGTTCAATTAGCTTCATTCCCCTCCCTCCGTCATGCACATTGCCTCTCCCTATCCACCTTCTTCCGTCCACCTCCCTCTCTCCAGATGTCTCTTCATTTTTCTCTATCACTCTCCAAGGCAACCTATACAGCTAACCCGATAATCGAACTGTCTTTTTCAGCATATCTCAAACATGTCGATCATATTATTAGACAATTTTTATGGTCGTAAAGTCATCTAATAAATTAAATATTTTTCCGTCAGAATAAATGTTCTAGTTGATAAAAGAAATTAAAAAACATAATTAATGTTGTCTTTGTAAAATGTGTTCGACGATAATACATATGAACATTAATTGAGTCTAACTATTTCAAATAATTGGGTTTCTAGAATGTGTTATATTAAATGAAGCTTTAAAGGTATATTAGGAAGAATGGTAGAGAATAAGTAGATCAAAAGTCTTTAAGAATATTAGTTGTGACATTCTAAAATAAAAAATAGAAACATTTATCCGGAATGGAGAGAGTATAAGGAATTCTAAAAACATCTTTAATTACTGATATTTGGCATCAGTAATTATATTAATGTGAGCTATAATCACTGGTTTGAGAAGAAAATTAAAACAAGTAAATAAGTAAATGAAAAACAAATGAAGGAGATATAAGGTTTGGATTCAAAGGATTAAAGTTGACCTCACTCTAGTCTAACACATGCTCAATCAAATTAACCTCCTTAACTGTTTCTATTCACTCCTTATTAATAACCAACAATATATACTAAATAATCGTCATGTTTAATTGAGCACAGATTAAAAAAATTTTAATTAACTATATTATAAATATTGATATAGTATGTAGTTTTCTTTAAAGCTCTTGCACATGTAGCCATAATTAAAGTCATAAGAAAAGGTAAGGATAAAGTGGCAAAAGTGTTTTCTAAAAATAAAAAAAAGTTCGAGACCAAACTTTTTTTTTTAACGGACAAAAAGGAAAAGCACGACAATTATTTAGGAACAGATGGAACTTAATTGCTAAGGGTCAATGCTACTTATAGCAACCCTAGACTGCAACGTCTAAACTACTGACTTTTGCTACGTAGTCTAAGAAATAGGGGTATGCACGAGTCCAAAATAGCCCGATCCCGATGCATCAAGCTATGGACTTTAATTTAGAAACCTAATACAATGGGCTTTAAATAGAGTTGAATTGACGGGTTTTAGGCGAGCTCAAGCTTAACCTGCTTATTAAAATGGCGGCCGAACAAGCTTGTGAAAATGTCAACCAAGTTTATTACAACCATGGAAGTAACAAGCTTGTTCTTTTTGTTCATATAAATACCACAAAATTTGCAAATTTTTAAATTGCTAATTGAAAGTACGGTTTTGAATTTCACTGACCTCAAAATTGTTTATTATAACTTCAATTCCAGGCTTGAAATTGGTCAGCCAAACGTAACCTAATAATTTGTTGCATTTTATGACCATCATGGTCCACCATCATACAGCATAAAGAACATCATGGACCATTTTAAAGTTGCATTTTCCTATGCTAAAGCCAACACATAATGACATTAATCAAATAAAAATGCTAGGTTTACAATTTTTTTCTACAACTAAGCCTTGATGAAAGACAAAAGTATTTTGGAAAATGTCAACTTTGTCCTTTATTAAAGCTTAATTGTAGAAATAGTTGTAAACCTAGCACAAGTTGTTAATCGAATCTCATCTTCTATTGTTTTATAAAACATCAAAACCATTTTTCCTGTTTACTTGGAAAATAAGGCTTAAATCGCAATTTGATCACCCAACTTGACAAAAAATGCATTAAGCTCACCCTGTTTTTTTTTCTTAACTTCATCATTATACTTGGCATGTTAAGTCAATAGGCGCACTAGCTTAACTTCCGTTAGTTTAGTTGGATAAAGGTATGCGAATAGACAATAATGCCCCGCAATTTTGAGTCAATAAGCTCAACCTACTTTGAGTCGGCTTGGTAGGAGAAAAGATAGACCTAAATCACCAACACCCAAACACCATTTCAAGCTAATCAATCTCATTTCCTACACCCAATATCGATATCGAAACCTCTCCAAATTCTCAACCTCAAGAATCACCCAAACACTTTCCTCAATTCAACAAAGTTAGACAAATCCTAATCCCATCAAGTAATCTAATTTAGGTTTTAGCGTGTTCTCAATGCTAGAAACTCACAAAGCGTTGTCCGGAAACTAAGCATTCGAATTGACAAATCCTAGGTCTCTAAAGAAACAAAGCATTGGTCTTAATTGGTGGTCCACGCTACAAACGAGCAAATCGAAGTATGGATTTATGGATATCGGTGTAAAGGATACCAACATCGTTTAGAGAAAATCGAAGATGGGGTACATGTCAAAGATGCGGCCGAAGGCGGGCATTCGATTCCCATGGAGGAGAGACGGGTTTCGACGGATTTGAGAGATTCGATTAGAGTAGAGTAGAAATTGGGGTTTTTCAAGGGCTTTGTGGGGTTGATATTTAGTTTTTCGAGGTAGAGGATTTTTGGCGAATATGAGTCGGATTTAATGGTGGTAGGTGGCGGCGGAGTGGTAGTGGCGACATTTAAGAGTTTAGATTTGGGGAATTTGGTGGCGGAGGATAGGGTTTTGGGGGAAAGAAAAATTATGCCGTGAAGAGGGAGGTGAAGTCGAATTCTCATTTTTCGTTGGGTTTAAAGTTATGAGAATACATCACTTCGCTTGATGTGGTGGACATTGTTGTCTGGACTTTCGCGTATACGTCGCTTAGCTTGGATGTGGTGGACATTGTTATGGAATTGAAGAATTTTCGGCGAGGCTAGGGTTAGGGGTTTAAAGAGGACATGGATCGAGGGTGGGAGAATCACGTGACTAGCACGTGATTTCGGTAAATTTTCGGGTTGCACAAATTTTATTAAGATTTTTAACCAAAAATTGGATGGAGTGATGAACGGGCAACAACATGTCAAGTATATTGAAGAAATTAAGAAAAAAATAGTAGGGTGAGCTTAATGTATTTTCGTCAAAGTATGGTGACCAAATTGCGATTTAAGCCGAAAAATAAAAAGATGTAACGCCCACACCATTCGTATTAATTGCATACACTTGATTTATATGCCTTTTAGTGTCATTGTCATTTCATGTATACTTTTTATTTGATTTGAGTGGATTTTATACTTCTCATGTGCATTTTTATGTGTTTGAATCTTGGTATCCACTTGTATATGTGTTGGATCGTATTTTTAGCCTTGTGGTATGGCGATTTGGACGAGTTTCCATTGTGTTTTAGACTTGGTTTAAGGTTGGTATCATCTTCGGATGACTTGGGTGTGCTTTGGGATCACTTTGGAGGTGTTTAGAAGCCTTTTGACCTAAACTAGTCATTATGCGTCCGCATAGTGCGAGCAGGATAGACCCCAATGTTTTTGGAATCTATGGCGCTTTAGGAGCTCGCACAGAGCTATGCGTCCGCATCTGCGCATAAGGTCGTACTGTTCTTTATCTTTGACGAACTTTTAAATGAATTGACCATTTAACTTGATCTCAAAGCGAGATTTAACCATGTCCTAGGCTTGAAAGATTAGACAATATGACTCCTTAAGACTATTAGAGAGTTGGAACTCTCTCCATAACTTCATCTTCAACCTTGGAACATTAGAGAGAGTTAAAGAATTCTTGAGAGAAAGCCTTGTGTCTTGGGAAATTGGAGGCCATTTAACAATCCAACACCATCTTTGTGAAGCTTTTGGCTAAGGGAAGTCATCCCTTGACTTGTATGTTGGTTTCCTTGACTTAGATCACCAAGAGGTAAGCTATTACCCCTCTTCTTCTCTATTTATGTCTTATATAACATCCTAGCCTTATAAAAATGGTGTTTATATGTTGAAATCATCATGTTTGGGTATGTTTTGATGTATGGGCCACGCAATTTCGTGGATGACTTGTTTATATGTTGAGAGACTTGTTTTGTCTTGGTTGGTACACATAAAAATGGTATCATTTGATAATCTTGGAGTATAATCTGTTGTTCTTCGATTCGAACTCATTAGAAACAAAAAAATGACTCTAACGGAGTTGTATAGGTTTTCATAATTGATGAGACCACGTGTGTGATTTGGAAAATTCGTTGTGATTTGAGAGTTTTGTTGGGAAAAATTACTCAAATTGTGTTGATGTTGTTGTTTAATTCTAAATTTTATGAGATGGTTAATTTTATGTGTAGGATTTTATAACCTACTTGAAACATTCGTATTGTTATTGAATATTATTGTTGTGGTATACTCCTACTTTGGAGTATGACCGTTTATTTTAAATGTCGAGTAAATATTCCACTTGAGCATTTAGTTAAATCCATGTCATGTTGTTAGGGAGGGGTGTATTGACGCTCGATTATTACAAGAGCGGGGTTACGTGATAGTCGAAAGCCAATACATCGGGCTCTCGCCCCTACCGTTAGTCATGGTAGAGGAATAGCGCCAAGTGTTTGTAAGCAAAAATCACAACGTTGGTAAGCTATTATACGGGGTGACCTTTCGGGTTGTAGGGACCAGTGCACCGATTTATTGTGAATACAAATAAAATGGTTCACGGTTCTTTGTTTTGAGATCTTGGTTTTGTTATAGTTCGAGCACGTTAACAACTACTTCAAAATCTTGATTTGATTTATTGATCGAGCACGTTAACAACGGCTTTGATATTTGGTATTTTTATTGGCTAGTTGGTTGGAAGTATTGGTTTGGTCGGAGGTGTACCTCGACACCATATCCTTTTAAACTTGATTATTTATCGCTCTTATGTGTTTCTTATACAAGCGAATGTTGGTCATGGTTTTCAGTATGGGACGGTTGGCGATCGTTGAGCCTCTCGTGTTGTATAAGGTTATTTGATTACACGTTATACTTGTGGTATGCTTTAACTTGGAAATGTTTTATGATGCGATGACTGTTATAACTGTTAATATTATTGTCTTGCATCTAGCATGCCATATTGTTGCATTAGTAGCTTATTGAGTTTCGACTCACCTCGTTTCATATTTATTTATTTTCCTTAGATCAAGGTCCCGAGGAATCCGTAGTTGCTCGTGTTTAGTTCTAGCTTGTCGTCCGTCATTTTGGATAGTTGCACCTTGTGCCTTGTATTTTCTTTTGGTGAGACCGAGGGTGTACATATTATATAAACATTGTAATATTGGGTAGTTGTCCTTGTTTCTTGTGCTATATTCTTTTGTTTTGCCGACATGGTTGTCGTGCTTTTGTAAATTATTAACTTTGTTTTTTCGCGCACTCGAATTAGTTTATGTTTTTACCGAGCTCGTTAGCACGGTGTATTTGTGGTTAGCTAATGTATTGTTTCTCCGGCTTGTTGTTTTGTCGTTGAGGTTTCGTTTGTTTTAAAGATCTTGTCTGTTTTTGAAAGAAAATTTGCACGTGCATTACATGGTTTTCACATGACTTTGCATTTTATTTTAAATGGAAATTTTGAAATGCTATTTTTGTATTCTCGTCATCGTGCATTGGACGAGAGTCTACATCGAATTTCGGGTCGATCGCAACAATGGAAGAAAGAGAAATCTCTTAATTGAAATAAAAACTTTTTATCAATTGTAAAATCCAGTTGACATTTTGATCCTCGTGCCATTAGGCTATCAAAATAAAATTACTAAGATTTAATTCCTACTTTTTTAATTTAAAGTATATTTCATGTGAGACCGTTTACAATTAAAATTTGTAAGACGGAGTCTCACTCTCTCACGATCACAACTCGTCTTCTAACGCACGAGGGGTCGAGTCAAAAATATTCATCTTAAAAAAATATCAGTAAACGATATTTTTTAAAATTTCATCTTTAATCTATATGACTGTACGTGTGATTGATTTTGTGTATCTTACATTGATGTGACGTACTTCCTCCGTTTGAAAAGTCTAATTTTGATTTTTATTGGTTAATTAAACTAAAGTTTGACCAATAATTAATATAAATTTAGTGATTTTTATAAAGTTATTAAAGTTGTAATCTATAGTATTATTAAGATAGTTTTTAATTAATGAAATTTTATTTCTTAAAACATAAGTAAAGTATATAAATTTTTATTTGATTTAGTTTTATGTTAACTTCTATAAAAGAAAATGGATTATTTGCCGAAACGGAGGAAGTATAAGCAATCGTAAATATTTCCGAAATTGAGATAAAATCTCGAGATCCTTATCAATACTTGCTATCAAATGTCATGTTAATTTGTAATCGATGGAGCGGATCGGATCCTCTATTCCAAAATAGTGTTTAATCTCTATTAGTTGGATGTATGCCACATGTGCATGTGAATAAACAACATTAATTACCCTGTGATTTTTATGCACATGTGCGCACATCCAACGGTTGGAATAGGAGATAAACACCATTTTGGAATAGAGGATCCATTTCTGATGGAGTAGTATCTAAAATGACACTTGCCAGTTGCCTCCTCCTTTGTGAATTTGATAATTACAATTAGCTTTCCCGTGAGGAGAGTGATCACTTAATTAAATGTTACTTTCTGTTTAATCTTAAGATCTAGTAGAAAAATTAATAATAAAATATATAGGTCCTTATAGGCTACAGGTATAACTTTTAGTACAACATCAATTTTTGATCCGCTAATCACATCATCTAATCATGCAAAAATTTAATAATAAAACAAAAAAATCACATCGTACGAGTGCCAACTCGGGAAAAAAGGACAGGTCTTAATTCAATAAGAAAATAAAAAGGGTTAAATGACACTACTAGTCCCTTAACTATGAATTTATTCACGATTAGTTCCTTAACAAAACTTTACATCGTTTTTATCCCTAATACTTCAAATTGTCACACCAACAGTTCTTTTGATGTATGTCGTTAAATAGATTTCGTTAAGTAAATCATGTGCATTGCACATGCCATTTTTTAAGGGTTATTATGAAATTCATAGTAAATAATTAAACAATAAAAAATTACATCCCATTTTGTCTTCTTCATCACTGGGGACGTCGGCTAGCTCCAAGAATGGAGTTCTATGCACTCGATTAGCTTTGGATTGTGGAAACCCTAGAGAGAAATTGGGGTTCATTTGGATTTATGTGTGAGAAAGATTAAAGCCCCGAGAACTTTCTTGGTATAAGTATTAATCATTCTTTGGTTACTTGTCCGATTCTTCTATCGAAGCTAGATAGCGGTGGGTAAGTCAAGGGAGGCGCAAAGTTGGTGGTGAGCTAATCCGCGGAGCCCAATTTGGAAACTCGCGTCCCTTTAAGGTTGGGAAGGAAGGCAAATCCAAATTCGAAAATCCACCTTTTGAAAGTGCTCTCCTTCTTCATTTCTCATCGAAATTCCACGAAAACCATCATGTTTTTTCGTTTAAAATTGAGCTTTTATGTGGTCTACAGTTCTCAAAAAGCTCAACAATAGTGACATCGAGCAAGCCCGTAGGATAGGGCCCTTGATTATAATGGTTTGAATCTATTTTTGGTGGACAATCAAGCGGGTCATCCCTATATCTTACTTTCTTTTCTTCAAATGCGATTGAGAGGTTTTGGTGGGATTGGGATGCACATAAGCTCGCTTTTTCTATGTGTGCCTTTGGATTAAGAGGTTTTTTGCATCTTAACTTTGTCAATTATCGTGCTTTGCTTCGATTTTCTTAAAGAAATTGGAAACTAAATTTGAATTGGGTTAACATTTGGTAAAGAGAGAAAGAGAGAGATTTTCTTGATGAAATTGGGAACTAAATCAATTGGGTTAACATTTGGTAAAGAGAGAGAGGAGAAAAGGAGGGGTTTGGAAAATTTCATTTTTGCTCTTAGTCAAACGCATGTGGGAGGCACATGGATAACTTAACGAAATCACTAATGACTTCCATCAAAGGTCATTTTTAATGGCCAAAAGTAACACCTTTAAGGCCAATAGTAATAGTTTTGAAAAAAACTATGATATAGCGTAATACTTTTAAAGCCAAAAGTGACACCTTTACTATAAGGTAATCTCATACAAAATTTTGTCTAATTTGATGGTGCTAAATACAACACCCATTTTATGCTACATATAACACCCTCCTAACAAATTGATTATTTTGCCCATGTTATAAATGAAAAAAAAAGACAAATTCACCACCTCTAGGCGGACAAAATTTAAAAATCCACCTAGATTAGGCGGATCTCGATTCCATCCATTATTCCATCATTTTTTTTTTACATTTTCAGCCCTAAAATTAACATTTTCGTTAAAATTAACTAAATCGTTAAATATTTAACGAACTTGGTAGATCGCCTACACTAGGCGGACATATTCCAAAGATCTGCCTACACTAGGCGGATATATCCCAAAAATCCACCTACACTGGCGATTCATGATTCTATCGCTTTTTTTTTTTTCACTTTCCTAAATTAACATTTAATTAAAAGTTAACGAAATCGTTAAAGTTTTAACGGACATGGTAGATCGCCCCTAGGTGGATTTCTTCCTAGAGATCCACCACCCGAGGTGGATTCTTCCTGAGATCCACCTCCTCAAGGTAGATTTCATTTTTTTTTATAATTGAATGATGAACAAAATAGTATTTTTAGCCCCAATTTGAAACCCGCGTCCCTTTAATGTTGGAAGGAAGGCAAATCCAAATTTGAAAATCCACCTTTTGAAAACTCTCCTTCTTCATTTCTCATCGAAATTCAATCGAAAACCATCATGTTTTTAGTTTAAAATTGAGCTTTTATGTGGTCTACGGTTCTCAAAAGCTCAACACTAGTGACATCGAGCAAGCGTAGGATAAGGCCCTTAATTATAATGGTTTGAATCTATTTTTTGGACAATCTTTTCTATATCCTTACTTTCTTTTCTTTAAATGCGGTTGAGAGGTTTTGGTGGGATTGGGGACGCACGTAAGCTTTGCTTTTCTATGTGTGCCTTTGGATTAAGAGGTTTTACGCATCTTAACTTTGTTAATTATACGTGATTTGCTTCGATTTTCTTAAAGAAATTGGAAACTAAATTTGAATTGGGTTAACATTTGGTAAAGAAAAAGAGAGAATTTCTTGATGAAATTGGGAACTAAATTTGAATTGGGTTAACTTTTGGTAAAGAGAGAGAGGGAGAGAAGAGGTTTGGGAAATTTCATTTTTGCTCTTAGTCAAACACATGTGGAGACACATGGACAAATAACGACAAATCACTAATGACTTCCATCAGGTAATTTTTAATGGCCAAAAGTAACACCTTTAAAGCCAATAGTACAGTTTTAAAAAACTACGATATAGCGTAATACTTTTAAAGCCAAACGTGACCGTTTACTATAAGGCAATCTCATACAAAATTTTGTCTAATTTGAGTAGTGCTAAATACAACACCCATTTTATGCTACATATAACACCCCCTAACAAATTGATTATTTTGCCCATGTTATAAATGAAAAAAAAAAAACAAATCCGCCACCTCTAGGCGGACAAAATTAAAAAATCCACCTAAACTAGGCGGATCTCAATTCCATCCATTATTCCATCAAAATTTTTTTTTACATTTTCAGCCCCTAAAATTAACATTTTCGTTAAAAAGTTAGCAAAATCGTTAAATATTTAACGAAACTTGGTAGATCCGCCTACACTAGGCGGACATATTCCAAAGATCCGCCTACACTAGGCGGACATATCCCAAAAATCCACCTACACTAGGTGGATCCATGATTCCGTAGTTTTTTTTTACACTTTCAACCCCTAAAGTTAACATTTCGTTAAAAGTTAACAGAATCGTTAAAATTTTAACGGAACATGGTAGATCCGCCACCCCTAGGTGGATTTCTTCCTAGAGATCCACCACCCCGAGGTGGATTCTTCCTAAAGATCTGCCTCCTCAAGGTGAATTTTTTTTTTAATTGAATGATGAATAAAATATATTTTTTCAGGAGGGAGATATTGTATTTAACATAAAAGAGGTGTTGTATTTAGCACCTATATTTTAAAATAGTGTTCCAAATGTTCATTGAACATGTAAAAGGTTGTGCAAGTGCGAACATTGCTAAAAGAATCAGTCCAGCGGCGGTCTCTGTGTTCTTTATCCAAAATTAATCATATGTTTTGATCCCATCATGTACTTCTATTCTATCCGACAGGCATCTTATTTTGGGCGAATTTTGTAATAATTATTTACGGCACAAAGCATGCGTTATTAATATGAAAAGGTAAAAACTACCATAACTATTTTAGTGGCTTAGTAATTTAAGAAATACTACTAATGATTAATGGGATAAAATTTACTCTTTTCGTTTCAAAAAAGTTTTCCAGAGTCAATACTTTACAACCTAGTTATATGCATGTATATTTTGTTTTCCAGTTTTTATCCTTAATATAATTTAGAGTTTGTTTGGTACAGCGTTTACAAAACATAGTGCTTTAAAAACACAGCGTTTTAAAAACGCAGCTCTTTCCTTATAAATACGTTTGAGTTATCACTTCAACACGCAGCTTTTTTTTCCTAGCAGCGTTTTAAAATCTGTGTTTTAAAAAAAAACTGAAAATTTCAGAATTTTAAAATGCAGCTGCGTTTTGAAAACGCTGTTTTTTTTGCCGCAGTATTGAAACACAATTTTTGTAAATAATCTGCGTTTTATCCATGCGTTTTGGCCAAAACACTCGACCAAACGGGTTCTTAAAGACGTTACTTTTAAATTTTGTTAAAATTAAAGATAATAGTTCTTCCGTTGCAAAGAGTCAACTATACTATTTTGGGATGTTTCACTTTAAGAGCTCGTTTGGTCGAGTGTTTTGGTCAAAACGCAGGATAAAGCGGCTTATTTGAAAAATTGTGTTTCAATGCGGAAAAACGGCGTTTAAACGCATTGCGTTAAAACGCTAGAAATTCAACTTTTCCCAAAATGCAGGTTTTAAAACGCTATTAGAAAAAAAAAAAAAACTGCGTATTGAAGTGATATCCCAAACATATTTATAAGGAAAGACCTGCATTTTTAAAACACTGCATTTTTTAAAACGCTGCGTTTTGTAAACGCTATATCAAACGGGCTCTAATAGTCCACTTTCAAAAAATTATGCTTACAATTTTCAAAATCTTTCATCTTTACCCTCCACTTATATTGTAATCATCTTGGTTGTACTTAAATATTTTTGTAATCTTTCAAAAACTATAGTTTTCTCATAAAAAGTCCACTTTAAAAAATTATGTCTACAATTTTCATAAATTTTATAATTTTATCCCCCACATGTGGTATCAAATATATTAACTATGCTCAAATATTTTTGTAATTATGATAAACTCTAATGATATTTATATATTCCTTAATTATTAGATTTTTCAAACGTGAATTCTTTTGGTGGAACGGAAGGATATCTAAAACAAAAATACTCCCTTCGTCCCTAAATTATTGTCTTATTTGACCCGACACACGAATTAAGAAAAAATAATTGACTTGATTATTAATATTGATATAATATGTAGTTTTCTTTAATGCCCATGTGTATGTGACCCATAATTAGCCAAAATATAACCCCCCAAAGTATACACCAAATCTTACTTTACACCCTAATTTGAAAAGTGTCTAAATAACACTCAACGTTCAAATTTGTCCAACCTTACCCCCTTGCTACGACAGACATTAAAAAATTAACGGAAGGTAGCATGTGCATCTCACGAGCTTTTTGGTTCTTTTTAAGACCTACTACACAAATCCTATTGAGTCAACTCATTCTCATACAATATGTTTTTTCTTCTCTTCCAACTTCATCTATGTAGGAGAGAGAGAGAGAGAGAAAGAGAATGATCGTAAAGTGGAGAATCTATTGGAGGGAGGGGGTGATTTGATTTAATTACAAAAAGGAAAAAACTGTGGTCAACCACTCATCACCCAGGATCGCCATCTTTCTCTCTCTCTCTCTCTCACACACACACACAAACAAGGCTTTAAATATTTTATTTCACTCTCTATTACACTCTTTGTCTCATTAAATCTCAATCCTACATGTGTTCTTGTTAAAATTATAAAAAGAGACAAATTAAAATAACAAGTACACATGCAAGATTAGAATTAAGTGAAACAAAGAGTGTGATAGGGAGTGAAATAGAAATTTTAAAACTCAAAAACAACCATTCCATCCATGAAAAACTCCACCCACGAAAATAACCTCTAACAATTCAATAAATTTGTTGAACACATCACCATCAAAACCAATACCCACCAACCCAAATCTCCTCCCTCCTCAACTAATGAAAAAACCCACCAAACCATGCTCCGTTTACGAATTGGGAATAGAATGAGGAAGATGAAATTGAGAAATTCAGGAAAAAAAATTCCCCTGACTAATGCAATAAGTTTGTCTAAATGAAATAATAAAATTGACAATTTTGTTTAAATTATCAAACACTTACCTTAGAATCTTTTGTTTTAAAATTCCATCGGCAATTCCATATGAACCAGTTCGTTATTAGGTGGGTTGCTAGTGAAGGCGAAATCAGAGTTGTGAAATAAATTTGGAGCTTTTACAGTCCTTTCTAAAAAATTTCGAATATCATTATAATCATCAAAACCCTCAAACTCAATGGTTCCCATCGAGGTCGATGAATTCGTTGTTGGTACCGGTGTTGAATTCGACGGCGAGTAGGGAGACTGCACGGGCGGTGGTGTTGGTGAAGAGGTCGAAACTGGTCGATGAGGGAGTTATTGGGTTCGGTGAAGTTGGAGAGGACGAAGAAGATGCAAGGGATTTGTGTTCGGTGAAAATCTCGGCCAACGAAGAAATGGTTGGAGTCATTGGTTGGGCGGATGACAGAGGGCTTGATGCGGGCGTCGCGGATATGGAGGAGGTCGGGGATGGCAGTAGGATTGAAAGAATTATAGAGAACAAATTTTAACGAGATCTGATATGGAGGTTTAGTTAATTTGAAGTTTGGCTTAAAGCCTTGATCGAAAATGACAAAAATAGTCATTTTGTGACTCACACGTGTCAAGTTAACGTTAACATTGTAATAGCCTTCGGGGATAGGGGCAAAGCGGAACAAATTAGAACGTTAAGTATTACTTAGACATAATTTCAAATTGGGTGCAAAGTAGGATTTGGGGTATACTTTGGGGATTTTTATATTTTAGCCTTATTGTTAAAGTAGGGAGAAAAAGTAAAGATAAAATGATAAAAAAATATCTAAAAAAGTTTCAAACAATATAATTATTTAAAGATTAACAAAAATAAAAATAAATAATAATTTAAAGACGGAGGAGTATACATTGCCTTTGTCCGATGTTTCTCTTTGAGGAAGAGCCGCGACGCTACTGCAGGTGGGGATTAAAATCATTAAATTGAATTGATTATGGTCCATGTGGAGTATTAATTTAAACTAATAAGTATGGGAAGAAGTGAGAGCCAACTAAGATTCGGAAGCGACTTAATGGAAGTCAAAAGAAACCAAGAAGCATCGGGCGGCCCCTTAATGTTATGGTTACAAGTCAACTCTATTGACCGACTTGAAATGCAGATGATGTAATAAGTCTATCAACGGATTTAATTTTCATCCGAATTTGATTCGAGTTGGATGTTATTTTTAAGATATAGATGAGTTTTTTCAATTGAATGTGATCAATCAAGGGTGATTTAATCCATTAGCAACCAAATTAGATCTATTATGAAAAATATATTAATGTTGTACATGCAAAGTTGCTTATGTTGAGCT
The DNA here is from genome assembly GCA_016624345.1 of Platycodon grandiflorus. Taxonomy (NCBI): domain Eukaryota; kingdom Viridiplantae; phylum Streptophyta; class Magnoliopsida; order Asterales; family Campanulaceae; genus Platycodon; species Platycodon grandiflorus. The sequence continues at coordinate 80,238,315 of CM028361.1, forward strand.
TTTAGTCGTTAATAATTACTATTTTAACTAAATATAAATTATTCGATGCACTAAATTTTTTATTAATATTGGGATTCATATTTGTGTAGGCCGGTAACAAGATTTTTCATGTTTGTGTAGGCTTTTGATCGAAAGATACATTGATATTATTTTTATTTAACACTTTAATTAGAATCGATTAATCCAAATTCAAAAATTTAGGATATAGATTGAGATTTGAAATATTCAAGATATAATACAATTTGATTAGAATTCAATAATTTCTTAACAAATAAAATTTGAATAAGGCATATTCGATCGAATTTGATACATTGACAAGCCTAAACGATGGTGTCTTTACTCTTTCGTTTTACACCCTTCGTTCCTAAAAAGAGTCCATCCTTTTTAAGGTGGTTCAAAAAAAAAAAAAAAGTGTCCACTTTTAAAACTTTTTTATGTTACTTCTACCATCTTTCTTGATATAATTCTAACATTAATTGATGAGTCTCACTCACATGGGCATCTTTGGAAAGAGCACTATTTTAATATTTATAATAGAGTGAATTAATTTCTGAATCTGTGTGATGAATCAAAAATAACTCTTTTAAAAAGTAATTTTACATAATTCATCCATAGATTGTATATATATCATGCTTGAACTGTTGTACTTCTTCCGTTTCAAAATAAGTATCGTTTTAAGTTAGTAATACATGTTTTTTTCCTAATTTACACTTCTCTTCTCATAAGTCCCAATAATTAATTATCTCTTCATTAAATACTTTATTTTCTCCCAATAACTATCTCCTCTTAATTATCTTTTCAACTACTCCTAGCACAAAAATTAAAGAGATTTAATAAGGATATATTTGTCAACTTACAAAATTTCTTAATATGTGTACGCAACTCTAAAATGACACTTATTTTGAAATGGAGGGAGTACATTTAAACCAATGTATAATACTTTAAATCATGCTGTAAATGCATGCTGATGATAAAATCTGTGAATGTAGCATTTTTCTTTTAAAAAACAATGGGAGTATGTGTTTGTACAGGTGTAATGAAGTTATAAAATTTAATTTTCCATAATCTTTCATGGCTGTTTTAAAATGGGTGGTCGTAAACCCTTTTTTCCCACAAAAATTTACCTCAAAATGGTGTTTACATCGTTTACGAAAAAAAAAAAGATTTCGCTAACAAGTATTCATATGTCACTTGTTAATATTTCATAAATACAAGTTATGGAGAAAATATTCCAAGTTATGAACTATTAACAAGTGTCCACAAGATTAAAATATAAAATGTGCTTCCCGTGTAGAGGTGGCAATTTTTGCCCGAGCCCATATACCAGCTCAATCCGCCTGTTTGCCACCTCTATTCGTGTGTGATGCTAGCTCCATTAAGTGAGAAAGAAGAAAATTAGGATTTTCGAAAGATATTGGACCAAATAATTATATACTCAAGGTCACATAACACCCTCATGCATATTGTGATTTCGCATATGTTTTTTACCCTAACTTTTATAGCTTAATAATCTAACAAAAGCTGACATGTATTGTGTACATGTCAAAGCAACAAGGATAAATCAGTCATTTAACTAATATTATAGATAATTTTATTTCCTTTTTTCTTACTTTCGTATGTGAATTGTGTTCTTCTCTTCCCTCAACACCTTCAGGCCAACAAACACATATCGCTACCACCACTACCCTTCTCTACCTCTTTTTGTGTTATATGTTTCTCTATCTTTGGACACCTAGAGAAATCTCGTACATGATCAACTTATTGCTAGCACATATTTCTTTTTCTAAAGTCACCTCATTGCTTTTCCCCTTTGTAATTCTCTCTCTCTCTCTCTCTCTCTCTCTCTCTCTCTCTAATATTACCAATGGTTTTGGTAGATATTACGATGGTCATTTCTTCCATTTAAGGCACAAGTTCAATAGGTTGATCAACAGGTTTAGATCCGAAAAGGTAGAGACATTTCTAGGTCTTCAAACCAAGGGTCAAGATATTGGCACTCTAATTTTTTATCACAACACTCCAAGCACTACTTTATTTCACTTGTATGTAATGCTTCTTGCACTACACTTTGGAGTACTTTAGTACAAAATTGGAGTGCTAATAACATATTCGACAAACCAAATAATGTCACAAAATAATCAAGAGGAGCCACTGAGAAAATATAGGAGGCAATGGTCGCCGGAGTTGCATCAACCACTTATGCATGCTCTTGAAATACTAGATGGATCTTAGGGTATGACATTAATTGATCTCAACTCTAGCTATTACAATTCCTTATAGTGTATACACATTTGAGTTAGAATTGAATGTGTCTACCAGGCAATGGCTAGAATGAGCAAGGAAGTGTGAGGGAGGGAGAAACTAAGGGAAAAAGAAAAGAATTATAAATGACATAAATACCCCTCACTTGACCGCCCCTAGTAACCTTCGTTTGGACTTGTAACATTTGTCCAGCCAAGGACAATAGTTGCACAAAAATGAAAAGTTAGGTTATTTATAGGGCAACTGCAATATTTGATAGACAAAACCTAAGGGGTAAAAAATAGTTGTTTATATTAAAAATAAATCTTTCTCGCCTATAAAGTATTGGGTTCTTCTAAGTAAGGGAGTAATAAAAAATAAAAAAAAAAGGAGAAAGAAATCGTATGGACTCGTTAATGGAGTAACAACTACATTTTACTATAATTAATAGGGTTAATATATATAAAAAAATAGACTCTAACAATAATTTAAACAGTGTAAAAAGTGAAACAAAATAGTTTTTTAAAAATGAAGGGAATACTAAAAACATGAAAATGACACTTTTTACCCTCTAACAATATCAAAACACGAAAATGATTGGTGCCCTTCGCAAAGTAATGGGGTTAAAAGTACCAAGATGAAACAATAAGGGAGGTTACAATCAATTTATCCAAAGAGCCCAAGGCTCCGTGACCTACATCACACGGCGGATTATACAAATTCCCAAAAGGTGATGGGAACCACGATTGCACATCTGTCAAAACAAATATACTCTCCGTCCATAAAAAAAAATAAAATAAAATTAATTTGATTATTAATATTAATATAGTACTCCTCTGTCCCTAAATTATTGTCTTCCTTTCCTTTTTCGTCTGTCCTAAAATAATTGTCTTGTTTGAAACTTTCCTTTTTAGAACATCACTTTTACTATTTTACCCTTACTTTTTCTTCATACTTTAATTATGAGCCACATACACATGGGCATTAAAGGAAACAATACATTTTTTCAATACTATTCCAATATTAATAATCAAGTTAATTGAATTTTCTTAATCCGTGTACCGAGTCAACCCAGACAATAATTTAGGGACGGAGGGAGTATATTATATTTAAATGCTTATATATATATGACCTATAATTAAAGTAGGAAGAAAAAGTAAGGATAAAATAATAAAAATAATATTTTAAAATTTTTTTTTAAACAAAATAATTATTTAGGGATAGACAAAAAAGAAAAAAAAATTTAAGGGACGGAGGGAGTAATACAGTATAAAATAGCAAGGGCAAATTCGTCATTAAACAAACCCAACAATTACCAGACATAAAAGTCACTTTCTCCAAACACCGAGGGCAATATAGTACTTTCGGAAGCATCCAACAGCAATGATACTTACCAGGAATGGCTTCTAGAGTTGGCAATGTCTTCTTCTATTGGCTCGATCCCATTTTCTGTTCTGCACAAAAATAGTAAAATCACACACAAACACACACAGCTATCACACTCTCGGCAGTTAAGCAGCTGCAATCCCCTCACCTAATCTATCTCTCTCTCTCTCCTCTTCCCCGTTCACTTTCTCTCTCATCATTCTTTCATTTATTGCTCTAGTCATTAATTTATTGCCTCACTCATCGAAATCTATACTAGTCGAAAGTGCGTGAATTCTAGAGAGAGAAATTGCACACAGTAGAGGTAGAGAGAGAGAGAGAGAGAGAGAGAGAGAGAGAGAGAGAGAGATGCCTCTGGTACGAGTAGAGGTGAGGAATGAGTACGGATTGGGAATGCCGGAGCTGTACACGGAGACCAACAGAGAAGATCCGAAAGCGGTGCTCGACGGTGTTGCCGTCGCCGGGCTTGTTGGTATTCTGCGTCAATTAGGCGATCTTGCCGAGTAAATGTTTTTCTACTCTCTCCGTTGTTTTTGTCTCCTAAAGTTGCTCGGATTTCGTTCGACTTCTCTGTTTTATTTCGACTGAGTAGAGAAATGCTGTTGCCAGAGTAATGAAACAGGTTTTTAACGCGTTGTACAACATCTTGATGCAGTGCTTGCTCTAGCAACAGCAATTCGTACTACTCCGATATAATTTCTTCTAGAGCTTGCCAATTTCTGAGCCTTTTGTTTACAAATTGACTAGTACCTGTCTAATTTCCTGTTATGAATTTGGTTTTTTTTTAAAGCAGGGGAATTCATATTAGATTTTTGTAGACATGCATGCATTCAGATTTTAGGCATGTTTGTTTGTCTATTGAAGAAACTGTAAATTAACTTATTATAGATGGGAAAAAAGGGGAAAAGAAAACAAAGAAAAAGCCTTGGAATTTGGATCTATTATGCTTAAGAATAGTTACTCTTTTGTCCAATTTCAAGTCTTGCTTCATAGTTCGTAAATTGCATATTCATGATAGTTAGCATTTCTACACAAGGTTGATTCTTTTTATTTGCAAGTCAATTTATATGTGCACATAAAAATACTAAGACTTCTTTCCCGAATAGAAAATATTTTAGTAAAATTTTGATGAGAACTAGGTTAGTCTGTGAAAGGAATCTGCGAATAAGTACATCACGATCACGTCATGAATGGTTTTACACATGCTCTCATGTCCTTTTTCTAATAATTAAAAAGTTATAATTTCAACCCTACAATATCTCAGAAATCCGAGGAGTATGCGAATATTTTGTTTCCAGTGTACATGGTTGAAGAATCAGTGTTCCATGGAACCTCAACTAAGCCATTTTCTGGAAGATTAGCAACCTAAATAATGCTGAATCCATGTTAATTTTCCATGCATCCCTTGCATCAGATATTCTAAGCTTTAGATAGGAAAAATCTTGAACGATTTGCAGAAGTAACCTATTGGCGCGAACCACTATCTAAAAGGGTGTTTATTGGCAAATAATGTCTTCCCTTTCATTCATCGACCAATAGTTTTGTGATCTGGTTAGTTAAGCTCATGTCATGTCTATTCATGATGCTTTACAATGCTACTAGCAGCGTTATATTGAACTGAGGGAGGGGTTGGCGGAAGCAGTTGAGTAATTATAAGTAAAAGTGACATGTTACCGTAATGCTACTCGAAGGTGATGTCTTTTTTGGGGGGTTAAAAGATATGCACGTATAATTTTTTTGGGGGGCCAAAAGATATGCACGTATAATTAAATTGGGCATCTGTACACAGACAGATCAAAAGTAGTAAGGGTGTAGTCGGCATGAGTTGAGTGTAACATCCTCTTTCCTAATGGGCAGCTCCTTTTTATCAGACATGTATTGTTATTCTCTTGGTATGAAATTTCAAATTAAGAACCTTGTCATGGTTAATATTGGTTATAAAAAGAGAAACATCATGCCAAGATGACCAGAATATATGTCCAATGTATGGAAATTGGGTGTCTAACTCAATACCTATTGGCTTTCGAGTGGTTTCACGATGTGGGATTAGTTTGCTCAACAATCCCCCTCAAATGTAGCTAAATTTGAGGATTACATCGTGTACATATCATATCAAATGTCGTGGAGTGAGCACGTAGAGATTGGGCCTACTCTGCGTGAAAGAGCCTGGCATGTTGAGTGTGAGGGTCCAAAACAAAACCTGTTTGCTCGTGAGTGGTGTGGCCATATGATCTTTTATATTGAGTGCAAGGCTCGTATATAACCGATGTGAGCTTAATTTTCTCAACATGTATCATTTATGTGTCTGAATTTTAAAATGTCATTGAATTAGCAGCGAGGTGAATTGGGGTTTCTTGTGTTGCGAACTATTTCTTTTGGGAGTAAGTTTTTATTAAGAACTTTGCTACTCTTTCCTTATCAATTTTTTCCTTTTAAAATCCAAATCTACTATTGGGTTGGGCAAGTCAGCTATGTGAGTTCGTCTCTACCAAAGATAATGACACCCTTTACCAAACCCAGTTAATTTTCACCTTATAGAGAAAATTTAGACAACTTTCTTAGTTAAGCTTAGTATCACTTTAAGCTGCTCAATGATTTACCTGATTTGAGCACTAATTATTGGCTTAAGCAGTTATGGAGATTAGTTCTTCCACCCGTAGGTTAACTATGACTGCATTGACTTAAATGTAATGCTTTGTATGGTACTCATCCAACTAGCTAAGCCTTGGCTAACTTGATTTTCTTTTTTGGAATATCCAAGCCAAGGAAAAAAATGCAAATAAGTTTGGTAACATTCTGTCAGCTCTCACTGTCAGGAACGTGTTTTTAGATATCTTCTTTCTCGAGCAATATTGTATTTTCCTATCTTTTCTAGACTTAGAGTTACTAAGATAGAGTCATTTGCATGTGATAGATTTGCAGCAGAGGTTTTTCATGGCTTACAAGAGCAAGTGCTGGTTACATCTTCTAGAAGCCATAAGTTGATTGTGCGTATGCATAACATTGAAGCTGCACTTCCTCCGCTTGAGAAGGCCATCTTGGCGCAAAGGAGCCACTTGCATTTTGCTTACACAGCTGGTAAGGTTCATGTACACGTGTTTCGTAATTTCTAATATTTAAGAACTGTATTATAGATGTTGTAGCCTGGTGACCTTGAATTCTTTCCAAGATCTCAATACAAGCTCTGCTCCCTTCCTACTTTTCTCGATATTCTCACTATATTTAAAGGGGTAGGGATGTGTTTGATCTCTTTTGGAGTCTCCATCTTTTTGGTCTCTCCCTATTTTCTCTCTTAAAAAACTGTCCTTTTTCAAGGCATTGTTTCCAAAATCAACCTTAAACATTTATGTATATATTATATATAAAGGGAGATGGATGTGTTTGGTCTTTTTAAGGATCTCTAGCTTTTTAGTCTCCCTATCTTCTCTCTTAAAAACTGTCCCTTGTTTCTCCAACCTCTCCATTAACCACAAAACCCTCTACCAATGAACTAATTAATTCTACTGACCTATTTGTTCTCAGAAGTTTCTTTATGCACACAGACCATGTGTGCCACTGTTACTAGTTTCACTAACCCCAGAAAGTTCTAGTATTTTCCCCTTCTGAGATTTGTATGGATGAAGTAAACGTGAAGTAGCATAGAATCGTTATTTGGATATTGATTTATATATTCCAATTAAAGGCTATTTGAATTAGACTCTTAGTGCAGTTTCAAGAGTCAATACCACGTTACTTTGTTTTGTTTTTGAAAGTGGATGCAGCTCCAAAATATTTACTCAAGTTATTGCACGGTTCTTCTTGAGAAATCATCTAGTTACCTTACCGTTCATGACAGATAAAAGCACAAAATAAGACCGTACTTCATCACAACCTTCAGAACCTATGATATCTTTAGTTTAAGTGTGTTGCTAGGGATCCCAACTTTGAAACCACAACTTTCCATCCCAATCAATGTATCAAGCTATGATTTGTCACACATCACATAACTTAACCTGTGGGGCACAAACTAACCGATCACATTCTTGCCACATAGATTGAGATGGAAATTGGGATGTTTTATTGGGATCTCTTGCATTTTCCTTATCTTAATATTCAAAATGGATCCATTTTCGGAGTTATTTACTTTAATAATCTGATGTGGTCTACATGAGTATCTTTCTTGTACCTTGTTTTTAACGACTGAAATTATTTGGTTTCGGTGACAATTCCAGTGACGTAACACACTTTCACTACTTCCTTTACTAATGGATGTCATACCATATTAGACCGTCAACATTTAGATGCGTAATCATGAATTTATCATTACTTAAAACATATTTATTTACTTGCCATGAAAAATCTCGTAAATGTTCTGGAAGTTACTCATATTGCAAGTTAAGTTTCTCCTGGCGTCAATTTGATAGCTTTCCAATTTCATAAAAAGCAGTTTTTTGGCAGGTTCCCACTGGCATACTCGTCTCAGAAGTGAACGGAATCACTTTATATATAGTGATTTGCCGCGATGTATTATGGATTCCTATGAAGAATCTCGTGATCCTCCACGTCTGCACTTGCTTGACAAGTATGGCTAACTCTTGAAATTTGATCATAATCCTGATATATTGCTAGGTAGCTAAACCTACAGCTTTCTCTTTCAGATTTGATCCGGGTGGCCCAGGATCTTGCTTAAAGCGATATTCGGATCCAACCTTTTTCAAAAGGGCGTCAGCCGGCTCTGCTGAAGCTCACATCCAAAGTGTTGGAAGAGAGAAAAAGACTCGTAGAAGCAAGGTATGCCATGAAAGAATTATTAACAAAAATAAGTATTTAAAAACCTTTCTCTGTAGAGATCTACTCTGAGTCCGTTCATAACTAGTTCATTGAATTGACATGATCAACTACAATCAATTATGTAACTTCTTAAAGTATCCAGTAAACCATTGTTATCGAGGAAATTTAAATCCCAACTTTTTAACTGTACTTTCTTTGCAAACGGCTCAGAGCTAAAGTTTACTCTTTTTCATCTTCATGCTATATGAATTTGGTTTCTAACAGATTCTAGTATTGCGTATTGTGTTCCATTGTATTAGAATCATGTCTTAATGGATTTCCTAAAATCAGCAGAAAAAGAGAACATGGCTGAGGAATAAAGAAGTGATACATGATGGGCCCGTATCCACTCATAGTGTCAGGTATCATAATTGTCTGCTTATATTTGTCTATTGATATGCGCTCAAGAGTTGTTGGTGAAAAGAATAGTAGAACTTGACTTCTATAGTAGCTCGGTAACTGTTGATTTGTATGGCTTGATGAAGTTGGATTTTTTAAATACCTGATGCGCAGGATGCAGCCTGCTTCTCCAGATGTTAGTGGGCAAAGTTTTTCTTCTCGAGATGTCTCTACGTTTGAAAGTGCAATTGAATCTGATATGGGAAACCATTCAAATAGTTTTGATTTAAGAACAGGATCAAACTATATTGAATGCGTCTTCCGTCCAAGTTACTCGACGCAGTCTGAAGAAAATGAACCCAAGGAAGTTGTCACTACTGAACCAAAGAGGCACCATAGTGATTCCCTGGATTCAGCTTCCTTTGATGAACAAACTGGAATGATTGATGATAATATCCAAAATAGTCCATCAGAGGACCAAACTGCCCCACGGCCATCTTGTGTAACATGGGATGAGAAGACAGAAATCATGGAGACTATGGCACAGCCTAGTGAAACTACAGCGACATTATGCGCTCATATGCAGCCAGAGGGAGCTCTGAACTTTCGAGCTGTCGATCAAATGGATTTTGACTTTGATGATGAACACATGCCAGCATCAGTCTCTGGTGGGGCCCAACCTGAAGATATTGATAGCGAAACAGATTATTACATGGATGCACTTAATACCATTGAATCAGAGTCTGAAACTGATTTAGATTGCCAAACAAAGAGAGAATTGCAACAGTACTCCAGTCTGAACATGGCAGAAGATGAAAGGCCTAGAGCGAGTCTGTCAGATGCACATTCAATAAGTTCTGAATCTAATGTTCCAGCTTATACCTCCTCAAACAAAGTTATATCTGGGCCCAGCCCCAGCTCAATATCCCCAGAAATTCATGTGGAAGCTTACAGTTCCTCGAACAGTGAAACAACCAAGGATAAAACCAACTCAGCCCCGTCCGAGAGTAATGCTTATGTAGAATCACCTCGGATGACTGATATATTGTTGCTTCCTCGTTCTTCACCGGAAATTTTAGTGTCTGAAAATGGTAATATGTTTGATGATTCAAATGTAGCTACTGTTGCCAGTATTGGATCACCCTCTGCCTCCAGGGAATCCAATTCAAGAGCTCCTGTGAGTGACAAGATCTTAACCACTTGTGAATCTCCAAAGCCACCTTCTGCATCTTCTGGTGTTCATCCAGTTATGTTCTGGACAAATGGTGGCCTGCTGGGACTAGAGCCTTCAAAACCTCCAGATTTTGGTGTACCCACGGCTGCTAGACAAGAGTTTGTGGCCAAAAGTAAAGAGGATGTTCCACAGCCTTCTAGTGCAAGTAGCATTCTTGAGAACAATGGAGATGCAGTAAGACCAGATATAGTGGTTGGCAGCTCCAAGTTTGAACAGTCTAGCAATTTTCATCATAATAATAGTTATAATTATGGCCACGATCATGATTCTTGTTCCTCCAGTGCGTTGACACCTGCAATGGAGGGGCTAGTTAATCAAGATGACCTTAAAGCCAGTAAACAGGATGGCAATAGTTCGGCTCGAATATTTGAGTTTAGCAATAGATTACTTGTAAATGGTCTCAGAAGACAAGTATCACTCGTTGGGGATGAAAGACTTGCCAGCTCCGTGAGAAGTGATGTTTCTGAGCAGACAAGCAGGCCGAAAGCACATCAAACTTTCGTGGGGAAATCCTTCAAAGAATCGTTCAGAAGTGGTTCTACGGTCATATCACCTTGTTCTTCACCCCCGCTCGAACATATGAAGATATCTTTCCAGCCCATAGATGGCTTTGAAACTTCTAAACTGAAACTGAAGTTCCCTGATGGGAGTAGTTGTCAAGAAAGTAGTGGAGATATGTTTCCTTCATTTCAGTTGGTGCCAGAGCCTGCTCTTTCATTGCATGACTCGGGTTCGGACTCTGATGATGATACATTCTGTAGATCATATATCTCCGATGACTGTCGCAGCCATTATTCCGAGTCAAATTCTGAGCACTGGGAATCTGGTGATTCGCCTGGAAGCAAGGATCATGAGCTAAATGATGGTTGCAAGATCTCAAAACAGTCTGTTTCGAGCTCTCTGTTGATTGTCAATAGATCCAGCGGGGACTTCCTTGACAGCAGTGTACTTCAAAGTCCATTCACCGAGGATGGTGTGGAACCATCTCGGTCCGGCCGTTTGTTTGATCTTCCAAATTTTGATACTTTGAGTGCTTCATTTAATCAAGAACTCAGCAATTCTGACAAAAAATATTTTCTTGAGTCACACTTCCCGAAAGAGCCTACACCACCTTTACCGCCTCTCCCTCCAATGCAGTGGAGGGGTAGTAAACCACATCCGGATGTGGTAACTGAAGGGGAAGATGCTCTCTCTGTAGCCTTGAATTATGCTTTGGATCTGAAGCTTCCAGAACCTGCGATCTCCCAGCAACCTAAGCCAGCACCACTTAAGCAGGATAATTATGATGAGATGATTGAGCATACACCAAAGAGCAAGGTAGCCATGAAGGTTGTTTGCTTTCTGTCAATCTAATGGATTACATGAGAGTGATGACTTGTCTATATACCACAAGTAATTATTTTCAATGGAACACATGCAACTTGGAATTATATAGCTGAGCATGGTAGTTTTCTATGCAGCAGCCAGACTGGCAGAAGCTAAATGGGCACAGAGAAGCTGATCGGATTGAAAATGGAAAAAAGATGGATGAACAAGAAGATTTTCTGCAGCAGATTAGAGCAAAAGTGAGTAGTCCTTTGGTAGCTTTTGATATCATATTTGAACTTCAGAGTACATTGTCCCGAAGTTGGTTTAATTGTGCAAAGAGGCAATACATGGCTGATAATTTAAAATGCACTTTAAATTCAAGTATTTGCTTAAATATGAGATGAAGCAGTTTGTAGTTTTCAAATTGCGAATCATGGCGTCAATCTGAATCAGAAATTTGTGAAATATTAATCGAATCTAATTGATAATCATTCATTACAAAGTTTGGTGAGTCAGTAGAATGTATGTAGATATTTGAAAGGCAAGATATTTTAACTATGAACCATAGTTTGAGTGTAATAACATAAGCATGTTTCAAAATAAGAAGACTCTGGCCTCCACGGCAAGTAATATAGGTGAGAAAATGACAATGTGATCCTGTTTTGTATGCCATTATTTATGTGTGTGTATATATATATATATATATATATATATATAGAGAGAGAGAGAGAGAGAGAGAGAGTATCTTAATTAGTGCCCGTTTGGTACAGCGTTTACAAAACGCAGTGTTTTAAAAAACGCAATGTTTTAAAAACGGAGGTCTTTCCTTATAAATACGTTTGGGATATCACTTCAATACGCAGCTTTTTTTTCCTAGGAGCGTTTTAAAACCTGCGTTTTGGAAAAAAGCTGGGAATTCCAGCATTTTAAAACGCAGCTGCGTTTTGAAAATGTTGCGTTTTCTGCCGTAGTATTGAAACACATTTTTTGCAAATAAGCTGCGTTTTATTCCTGCGTTTTATCCCTGCGTTTTGGCCAAAATGCTCGACCAAATGGGCTCTTAGAGAAGAATTAGTGTGAAACTTACCACAGCGAAAAAGCTATCTTGGCTTGTAAGTCACAATATATGCGCCAGAAAACCAGCAAAAAGCATTAATAGATGATCTTTAGCACCTATAATTTCACGTTTGTCATGCAGACAATAAAATTGAAATAAAGTAGAAATATGACGAGCAAAAATCTACAAAAGTTCTCCAATTCCAATCTTCTTTCTCGGCCTGAGGAGGCATGGAAGAGATGAAGCTCAGACCTCACACTTTCTGAAGCCCTAGCTCCACCACTAGGCCATCCCTTAAGGTTCCTTTTTCAATCTTCATTCATCATCAGTCATAACCATCTAACTGATTAAATAAGCTCAACAATATCTCTAGTTTTGGAGTAATTATCTCCAAGGCACTATTTTCTTCTACAAATACTTGCAAAGAAGTGATAATGCTGTAGATATTTGTATTTGAATATAATTCAGGTTCATTTGAAAACCTAGAAACTTTGTAACCTACATATGCTAAACTCCTTGTAACTAAATCATTTGACAGCAATTTGCTTTATTAGTTGTCTGTATTGTTTCATTATATCATTATGTTTGTTTGTTCAGTACAGTTCTGGAGATGGACTGTCAGGATTGGCCATAGGATTGGTCTAGGAGTATATATATATATATATATATATATATATATATATATAGAGAGAGAGAGAGAGAGAGAGAGAGAGAGAGAGAGAGAGAGAGAGAGACTAAATAGTTTGTAACCTACATATGTTCCACTCCTTGTTACTAAAGCCTACATATGTTTGACTCCTTGTAACTAAATCATTTGGTGACAATTTACTTTATTAGCCGTCTGTTTTGTTTCCTTTATCGTTATGTTTCTTTGTTAAGTACAATACTTCAGATGTATTGTCAAGATTGGCCTTAGGATAGGATTGGTCTAGTTTAGGTCTGTAAACTTTATAACAAATTCACCATTTTACTGCTAGGCCACCCAGTGGTTATCAGTTCCCAAATTGTACCATCAATCTCTGTGATGTATTATCTTTGTATTTAAAGATGAAATGGATTCTGATCCTGCCTCCCTTAAGGTTCAAAAATCGCCAATGAGATCCTTCTTCCAACTTTTGACCCAAAACCTAGCTTGCGTGCACATAGACTTCCACTTGTGAAATACTCGACTAGCATTAAGAATTAATGGAAGCAGCCCTTTGTAGATCACTGATTAGTGTTAAAGCATCCAGACATCCCCAGTGCTTTTCTTTGCTTCACATTCCAAGTTACAAACTCTTAACCCATTCTTTGACCATTTATAAACCCTAAAACCCTGTTCATGGGTTTCATGCATCTTTTCACGAGCTCCATTAAGCCTCTCCTTTGTTAATGGTGCCCATATAATTCAGGTGCTTGCCATTGGTCCTAATGTTTATGATTTAGTTACAAAGGAAGGATAGTTTACAATATTTGATCCTATTATGCACTTACAGCGTACTTCCAATTTATGGTTGTACATTCCGTCTGTTTTCGGTATCATTCTCTCATTTCTCACCATCCAGATTTAAATTCTGCCTTTCATGTCACGCGACAATACATGAATGGTTCCTGTTGACCTCTCGCTTATCTTTTTTCATACACTGAGTTCTGTTGGAAGAATTAAATGTATCACCTGGTTTGCTACACTACTATTGTCTCAACGTAGCAAAAAAAATGTTCGCTGTGCTTAGTTTTTGAACATAAGAACCCTGTGAGACGGAGATCATTAATAAATAATGAGGCTCGTCTACAAGGTCCACAATGTGAATCTTATCTGTTTTTTCTTGCAAAAATATCCCAGAAGGTACTAGCCCATATTTTAACAAGTGCTGCCTTCGCATGCTAGTCTGTGAAAGCAAATAATGGTTTCATCTTAGCTTGGAATATAAACTCTCTACAAGAATGTCAATAATATTTCCATGTTGACGTGTACCTTCATCTCTGCTGTGTATTTTCAGTCATTCAATCTGAGACGCACTGCTAGTGCTACAGCCCGACCAACCTTTACTCCAGGTGTGCCTACCAATTTCAAAGTCACTGCAATTCTGGAGAAGGCAAATGCTATCCGCCAGGTTATCTCTCTCTCTCTCTCTCTCTCTCTCTCTCTTCTATTAAGTAAATTTACACTAAAAAATACTTGTCAGGCTGTTGGAAGTGATGATGGGACCGATGATGATAATTGGAGTGACACTTGAGTTTGATACGATTTTGGCCTGTCAGGCTGTTGGAAGTGATGATGGGACCGATGATGATAATTGGAGCGACACTTGAGTTTGATACGATTTTGGCGGTCGAATAGAATCCAACAACAATGCTTGGTTTTGATTTCCTGGAGTCGGTGAGACTGATAAATATATGTGAATAGTAGCAGTTATTTTCTGTAATTAAGTTGCAGATCTTTCATGTATCTTGGTTAGTCCATGCATAATAGCTTTCAATTCATATTGTAAGCATTAGGTTAAAATATCTTGGTGAGGTAGTAATTATACGGTATCACTTTAAATCTGAGGTTTTGTTGTATTTAATTTTGGCTCGATGGTTAATTTCTCCTTTCACGCCCTGTTATTTCCAGAGATGCTCGGTAGAAACTTCTAAAATTGGTAAGGCTGCAAATTGAGCCAAGCTACTGGAATTTGGCTTGAGTTTGACTCGGTAAAGTCCTCGGTTCGAGTCTGTTTAAAAAATGGGCCAAATTCAATCCTAAATCAGCCCGATAGGCTCGCAAGCCTTGTACTTTTGACAAACCTAACTTGAATTAGGCCCATTCACAAAGCTCGGTTTGGCTCATAATGTCAAATGGTTGTGAAAATGTATATTACGTCGTGTTGATATTTAGGCAATATTGAAATCAATAACAAAAATTATAGGAGCTCGTTTGATCGTGCGTTTTGGCTAAAATGTAGGTCAAAAATATATTGTTTTCATTATCTATCTGATTCAATACAACGTTTAAATAAGTTGTGTTATCAAAACATAATTGCGTTTTAAAACACTGGAATATCTAGCTTTTTTTCAAAACGTTGTAGGGAAAAAAAAATGTGTTTTGAAATAGAATTTCAAACGTGTGTATAAGGAAAAAACTGTGTTTTGAAAAAAAAACCGTATTTTAAAAAATCTGCAAATTAAAAAAGTTGTGCTTTGATTAACTGTTATATATACAGGCCGGGCCTATTTCGGGTTTAAATACATGATAATCAAGCTTGGCTCAAATAAATTTCGGGCCTCAAATTTTAGTTCATACTCAGACCTATATCATTCTAAGTGAACACTAACTCACACTACCTCTGTCTCAAAATTAGAGCCGCGCTAAACGCAAAATCCTATTTATGCTATGCGCAATACCCCCTGGTCAAATTATTATTATGCCCTTAATTTTTGAGAAAGTTTATTTTTATAATTATAACTTAAAATAAAATTGTAACTTTTTTTTTTTCCCTCACACTTTCATTTCACAATTCTCTCTCTAAATTCTCTCTAACTCTCTCTCTAGAGATATTGAGTTTCGGGCGTTCTTTTCAAAAATGGTATGTTTTCAACGCCTTTTCTGTCTACATATTTTTCATTTCACAATTCTCTCTCTTGTTTGACTTAGCACACGGATTAAGAAAAAATAATTGATTTGATTATTAATATTGGTATATTTTGTAGTTTCCTTTAACGTCCATGTGCGTGTAACCTATAATTAAAGTAAGAAGAAAAAGTAAGGATAAAATAATAAAAATATTGTGCTAAAAAGAAAACTTTCAAACAAGACAATTATTTTGGGACAAGACAAAAAAATAAAAGCAAAACAATAATTTTAGGACTGGATGGAGTAATTTTTATCATTCTAAGCATACACTAACTCCTAATTTTTATGGGCTGAACCTTATCGACAGTCCTAGACTTAGAGCCGGCAAAATTAGCCCAGCCCAATGGGCCGGCCCAACCAACCCGATATTATGGGGGGCTTAGGCTTCAATTTATAAGGCCCGAAAAAATTTGGACATTTTTGGCCCGGTCCAATAGGCCCGTGGGCTAATTGGGCTCGGGCCAAAAAAGCCCGATTTTTTCGGGCCAGCCCAGCCCAGCCCGATACACTTTTATTAAGTTTTCAATCAAACAATTTTTGCTGCTTTAAGTGATCTTTTAGTGTTGTACATGCTGTGTACAAAAACAAGTTTATGTGCAATGCTTTTAAAAATAAAGGGAACAGACAGGAGTGTAAATAAAGGGAACGGACAGGAGTGTAAATTATTTGGAATGGACAGGAGTATATCTTCGAAATCCAAGACTTGGTTATTTGAAGTCATGAAGTTTATGTTCAATGTTTCCAAGATTAATAAAGGGAACAGACAGGAGTGTATATTATTTTTTTTAATTAATATGAAAATATCTCTTATGTTTATGTGCAATGCTTTTAAAAATAATTAGAAAAATGTTTGATTGAGATTAATGCAAATTTTCAGTCAATTGTTTCTTATGTTTTTAATGTATTTTACACTCCTCCTGTCTACAAACAATTTATATAGTTGTATTTTAATCATCAAGATACGACTTATTATTTAGAGATTTTATTTGATAAATTGTAGACTTGTAATGAGTTGTGAATTTTTTTTATGTGATAACTTGTAAATTTAGTAAAAAATATGTTTTGGTAGAAATTTGGGCCGATTTGGCCCGAAAGCCCGATGACTTATAACTGGGTTGGGCTGGCCTGGCCCGATTTTATGTATTGACCCGATGAACTAAGGCTGGACTGGCCCAACCCAGCCCATTGCCAGCTCTAGTCCTAGTAGTAGTAGTAGATACTAGAACTTGTGCCTTATCGAACATGTCCGAATTTTAAATTGGTTTAGTGTGCAGCAGCTAATGCAAAAGCTTTATCAAATTCCGGAACAAAAAAAAAAAATTTGAAAAATCTAAATGAATTTTTTGGAGAAACATTAAAGCTTTCTTTATTTACAGCTTAACCTTCCAGCTTGGAACATATTCCATTTCTTACTTTAGGGAAATTATCAAAATTTGGTAAATAATTATAATTAGTCTCCCTTGGAATATGATAATAATTGCTTTCTAACCCTTTTGCTCAAAAAGTTTACCGTCAAACATTTTAAGGATTATATATATATATATATATATATATATATATATATATATATAGAGAGAGAGAGAGAGAGAGAGAGAGAGAGAGAGAGAGAGAGAGTATTCAATGGTTACTTCTAAAATATAACTATCAATGGTTACTTAAAAAATATAACTATTTAATGCAATTAATCTTAGCCATTGATTTTCAATTCAATGATTGTTATAATAGTAACCATTGATGGTTATATTTTGAAACAATTGAATACTTCCTATATATATATATATATATATATATATATATATATATATATATCTTTAGTTTCTAAACGACACTAGTGTTGCTAGTTTTAAATTTAATTTAATAAGAATATAATAGAAAACTCGTTAACTATATTAGTTTAAGTTTCAAACAAAGACTCTTTTATATGAAACATGTGCTAAATATAAAACGAAGTTCTTTAAACAGAACAGAGGAAGTTAATTTTAAAGAATAGTACCAAAGCTTTTCTTATTTAAGTTTCAAGAGCGGGATAAAGTCGAGCATTAATCCTGACCAACTAACAAGAAAATATATAATTTCGCCCTTTATATTAATTATTTTTTTAATTAAAGGGTCTAAAGCATCCTAAAGTAAAAGTGAAGCCCTTTCCAACTAAAATCATGGAAAATTTAGATTTATATATTGGAAAAAAGTGTTGGAAATGACTAATGAGGCAATTTCTACACTCAAATGTTAATTTAAAGTGACCTTTATTAAAGTACATCTCAACTGAAAGGTACACTAACTATCTATTTATTTTATGTGATTAAAACAAGAAATTATTTACTCCATTAAAAGAAGAGATCGAGTTCCATAAATTAAAATTCACACACACACACTGAGATGCTTGAAAAGAAAGAGTTGGAAGGAAGCAAAAAGGGAAAAGCATTACCAAAACAAGAATCCAGCTTTAGGGATTAAAATGCCCATTGTTCTTTCCATAACTAAAATATCTTGGTCACTTTCATGATTCCATTTTACTTTTTATAGGTTTTTTATTTATTATGAGCAGATAGATACGCACCGGGATGAGGAATCAAGGTTTCTAAATATTTTTATTTTAATTTTTTTCAAAAGACACATCTCATGTTTTCAGGGGCGGCTCTACTTAAATTTGGGCTTAAAGTATGAATGATGAAAAATAAAGTTAAGGTTTAATTCTATTAGGCTTATAACTCTTTTTATTTATTTAAAATACACTCTTCTAGCCTTTTGAGATGCAAAGTTATTAGTTAATTTTTCATATTTTAATGTTTCAACTATTTCTTTTTCAATTGATAACATTGCCTAATTACATATAACTAATCAAACAAAACCGAAATCTAAAACAAAACCCAAAAATCAAAATTCAAAGAAAGTGAATAATTACCTTTGGTTCCTACAAACACCACCGCCGTTCAAGGGAGGAGGAAGAAATTGGAAAATCGAAAACAATAGTGCTCAAACTTTATTAGATTATTTTTTTCCCATTTTCTTTTTCAACTTTTGATTTATTATTTATTTTTTTGTGTGAAAAGAGAGTGTTTGTATTTATTTTTTTTCCTTGGTTTGAAGCCTTGACTCTAGTTCAAGAAGATGATCGGCGGACAACAAAGAATATAGTTGACTTTTTTGTCTTTCCAAAGCTTAGATATAAAGAAATATTATTTTTTACTAGCCGTTATAATATTATAAAGGAAAGAAAATGGTTTCCTTTTTTCAAGGCCTAACAAATTGAAGTGAATATGTGATTAACTAAAGAAAATATTGTTACTATATATATACCACCCTTTAATTATATATATATATATATATATTAAGGCTAAAATTATGGAAGGCCTAAGGCAATCACCTCACTTGCCTTATACATAGAGCCGGCCTGCATGTTATATACTTGATCCGTCCAGGCAAAAAATTCACTATTCTATTTTAGAATGTTTCACTTAAAGAGTTCATTTTCAAAAATTATGCATAAAATCTTCAAAAACTTTTCAACTTTATCCTCCATATGTAATATAAGTATCTTGACTTTGCTCAAGCATTTTTGTAATTATGAACAATTTTAATGACAATTATATGTCACTTAATTAGTAGACTTTTTAAACATGAACTTTTTGGATAGAATAAATAAAGTATTATGCTCTATTAACTCAACTCAACTCAACTCGATTCATATTTATTTTAATTGTTGGCAACAGACAGAAAAGGGTCGAAATTAAAGACTTTCTTGGACACGGGAGGGAGATAAATACAATGCAATCTCTAGAATGCGCTAGAGCTTATGAATGTTGATTATAATGGAGTGAACTTTCTTCAGGCACTAATTGTTAATTTTTTATTTATCCGAAATTGATTTTGAGAAAGTAAATACACTAACTTCATCTACTCTAATAATGAATTCTAATTTTACAACTTGTATCCATTTTTGATCAAATGGAACCTTATCAAAAAATTGGTTAAAGATTGTGTTATCACCAATTTTTATTAACCAATTTCTAACACCAATTATTTGGGTTACTTATTTGAGTTCATATTCGTAGCGATCTGACAAAATTTTACGACAACAACCTAATACAATCTTTCTTCTTTGTTCAAACTTGGAACGGAATTTTTGAAGGTATGACTCTAAAGTGAGATATGGATGAAGTTTGTGTTAACAGTTAACGCCCCCTTGACCTTGGGTCAAATATCTTGCAGTCAATCTCAGGCTACAATATTAATAGTAGAAGAAAGCTTGTAGATAATGTTAATAATTTTTTACTTTGGAAAGGGTTTGGTTCAATTTGGCCATGAGGCCCATGAAGAAGATTTTATTTATTTATTTTTTATTTTTTGAATTATGTTTATGCCACTGTTACCTAGACTTGAGTACATGCAAAAATTAGCAATTCACTAAATGCAAATTGAAAAGGATAAAAGGAAGGCCATAACTCCTTTTACAACTTTTGTTATAATTAAGCTTTGACGAAAGATAAAACTATTTTGAAAAATGACAACTTTGCCCATTATCAAGGCTTAACTGTAGCAAAAATTGTAAACCTAGCATTTATATTGTACTCCGTATATGAGTAGATGTGATGAGAGAGAAGGTTACTTATCATTTATTTCTAACTACTTCTATTTGAATAAATTGAGTGTTCATTTTCTTATTTTTAAGAAAATTAAAGAAGTTAATTTTTAAATTATTTTAATAATATATATACATAAATACATTTGTTATCCATTTTATATCATTATAAGTGCATATTGAGACACGATAGTTGGCAATGATAAATTTAGTAAGTTCATAGTAAAATGAATATTCATTTTGTGATAAAATACTTTTAAAAAGAGTTTTTTTTTTTTTTTGGGTGAAAGGAATAATATTTATACTCTTATGATGTACGAGGTCGGCTTGGTTTAATAATCACAAATCACAATTCACAACTACACATATTCATTTGTATAAATATGAAATCAAAAGTTGGGCTACTATTATTGTTTTGCTAAAGTACATTTTTTTTTATTAATTAGTTGGTCCATGACCAAGTGACCTAGCTCTCACATTCTCGTAATCCCATGTTGACTAGTTAAGGCTCGTTTGTGGCAGTTGATGGCTGATGGCTGATGGTTGATGATTGATGGCTTAAGCTGGTGGCTAATTGGCTTATGACATTGACCGATAAACTGTTTGTTGCATTTGATCAGAAGCAACTACGAGTTGTCAGAAGCTACCTTGATTGTTTGTAAAAAAAGTTGAAATTGGTTGATTCAGAATAAAATGACCATAACACCCCAGTATTATTATTATTTTTTTTGTATACATGTTAAATTGTCAAATAATTACATATAAATTTAATCATATTTTATTTTCTAAAGTGTGTTAAAATGAAAATTTGTATAAAAGAAAATCAACATCACCCTTGTGTTCCTATGTAATTATGACTTTAAAACAGGTTACAACAAGTAAAGCATGCCGTACAGCCATATTAACATGCAAGTAGCTAATAAGAGAAGGTGAAAAGAAAACATTTTAGAATTAAGAAAATGAATAGGCTAACCTTATTTTGGCGCTTAAATTTTAAAAGATAAATTGGTGAAAAATTTATAAAAAAAATTGACAACTGAATTAGGTAATACTCCGTCCGTTCTAACCAAAGAGTCCACTGTTCACTTTTGATTTTTTTTTTAGTTAACTTAATTATAGTTTGATCAAAAATTTATATAAATTTAATTAAAATATGCTAAATTTTAATTTCGTCATATGTTAATTTTAAAAAATAAAAAGTGAATTCTTTGGTCGGAAAAGAGGGAGTAACATAAAAGGCAGGAGACATACATATAATTTCACAAAGGGGCATAAGATTAAAAAAGTCACATTTTAGCATATCATTTCCTTTGTATGAACCACCTAACTTGTTGACCTTTATTAAGAAGATATATTCTTCATGTTAAATTCAAAGAGAGACTAGGAGAGAATACTTGTGTGTGAATATGAGTGTGAAAAAAGAAAATATGAGATGCAAAAAAACAATAAAATAAAATAAAATAATATTTATCTTCGCCGCGAAAAGATAACTGAAAATGATAGCTTCATCTATGAAAATTTTAGTGCAAACCAACGTGTATATATATGAATCCAAGTAGATAGAGATAGGCCTTTCGAAATATACTTTCTCCGTTTCAAAATAAATATTTTTATTGATTTTATATGTATTTTGAGAAAATGGTCGACTACATATAATTTCCTGTAATACCTTCCAAGTATTACTTAGTTGTGTCAAATCAGTGAATTTTATCTCACAATTAATATGTGTATAGTATTATGGACAATTTTTTCAAAGAACCTTTCAAAAATTAGAAGTGATCGAGACACTTATATTTCGAAAACGTTCCTAATTGAAATGGGAAACACCTATTTTGAAATATGGAGATTATCATAGTTTGGATAAACATAGTTTGGATAAACGTGTAACTTTTATAAAGTAATGAAAATAAGGACGATTACAATTAAACTAAAAATTGACCTTAACATATACTTCCTCCGTCCCTTAATTATTATTTTATTTGACTCGATACACGGATTAAGAAAAAATAATTAATTTAATTATTAATATTGATACTCCCTCCATCCCTTAATTATTGTCTTGTTTGACCCGGTACACGGATTAAGAAAAAATAATTGACTTAATTATTAATATTGGTATAATGTGTAATTTTCTTTAATGCCTATGTATATGTGGTCCATAATTAAAGTAGGAGAAAAATAAGGGTAAAATGGTAAAAGAAATATCCTAAAAGGAAAATTTTCAAACAAGATAATTATTTTGGGATGGACAAAAAAAAAAGGAAGACAATAATTTAGGGACGGAGGGAGTATAATGTATAATTTTATTTAATGAACATGTGACCCATATTTAAAGTAGGGAAAAAAGTAAGGATAAAATGATACTCCGTAAAAGTGATGTCCTAAAAAGAAAAGTTTTCAAACAAGACAATTATTTTGAGACGAACAAAAAAAGAAAGAAAGACAATAATTTAGGGATAGATGAAGTAGTAAGATTTATTACATTTGACTGGTCGCAAATTTGAATATATTTCCAAGGGAAAATTTGAGAAAAAAAGACCATGTCGTATATGCAACTCACTGTCGATTATTAATGGAAAACAAAAAATAAAGACAAAAATTAAGAGTTCATTTGGTGTAGCATTTTGAAAACGCAGTGTTTGAAAACGAAGTGTTTCTAAAACGCAGATTATTTAAAACGCGGTTTTTTTCTTTATAAATGTGTTTGGTATATTATATCAAAATGCAGCTTTTTATTCTCTACTGCGTTTTAAAATCTGCATTTTGGGAAAAAGCTAGGAATTTCAGTGTTTTAAAACGCAACTGCGTTTTAAAAATGCAACTTTTTCTACCGCAACATTGAAACACTAAGTTAATGAATAAGCTGTGTTTTAACTCTGCATTTTGGTCAAAACGCACGAATAAACGGGCTCTAATATGAAATTCGTAAGTTTTATCATAAATTCAAACAATAATACTCCCTCTGTTCCAGGCAAATAGTCAAATATACTATTTTTGATGTTTCATTTAAAGAGTCCACTTTCAAAAATTATGCTTACAATTTTCATAATCTTTCATATTTACCCTCTACTTAAGTTGTAATCATCTTGGTTGTACTCAAGTATTTTTGTAATTATGACAAAATTCAATGACACTAATATATCCTTTAATATATAATTAGACTTTTTAAATGTGAACTCTTTGTGTGGAACGGAGGGAGTAGCATTTAATTTAACTAAAAAAGTATATGTTATTTTGTTTTCACTCCTACTATATGAGTTTCTTATTACACCCTAAAATTTCTCGCGCAAATGACTAATATTTAATAGCATTCCCTTCAACAAAATGACTAATTTTTAATAGCATTGCCCTTTAATTTATTAAGGTGAAAAATTGTCAATTTTTATGTTAAAAATCAATTTAAGCAAGAAGATAGTACGTTCTCCATGCCTAAAAACCTGTCTTTCCTTTTTTTCTGTCCTAAAAATATTTCTTTCTAATCTTTTCTTATGAGAAAGTTATTTTTACTATTTTACTCTTAATTTCTTACTATATATTTTAATGATGGATCTCATTTGCACATGTGCTTTAAAAGAAAATATATAATATATTAATATTTATAATAGGGTCAATTTTTTTTTTAATATGTGTATCGAATCAAATATGACATGTTTTTTAAGAACGAAAGGTGTATAAAACTATTATCAACATTGCTAAGTTTACAACTGCATGCACATTGCCTTCAAGGCAAAGTTATTACCAAAATTGTAGAAATATTGTAAACCTAACCTTTTTGAACTACAACACTCCTAGGTTTATAACTAGTTTTACCACTATAGTAACAACTCCGTTTTAAAAATACACATCGACCTTAAGGAAAATTTGTTATTAAAATTGTAAAAATAGTGTAAACCTAACATTTTTTAAACTATTATATACCCAACGATGGGAGATATGGGACTGCATGACCCCATGGCTTTACATATAAGAGCAAACTTACAAAACACCATCTTGGACTATGGATGTGTACCAAAAGTCCCTTATGCTATTAACTCAAGCAAGTTAGTACAAGCCACTCACTTAACTAATGAAATTAATGATAAAACACAGAAAATCATTAATCATTAGCCATTAATCATGCCCTCGCCAGTTGATATGGTGATCAAACGCCAATAAAAAGTCATCATTTGAGTGAAGGGCCAACTTTTTTTAAATCAGCAGGCATAAGATAGTGTCGATTCACCCAAATAGCTAATGGAATTTTATTGTAATAATTGCTGGGTGGTTCTTTTCACATATTTTCAATCATTTTAGGCTCTTATTTTTGTTTTCAAAATAGCCTCGAACAACTTAAACAACATTTTAAGCATTATCTTCATCTAATTTTTTTTCGTAAATAATCGCTTTCATTTCAATCATTGTTTACTTTATTACAGCCTTCATCTCTCTCTTTCTCTCGGTTTCTTTTCATACCCAGTTTATCATCAAAAACAAGACTAGTATAATTTTCAAAATTATTTTAATTCTTTGTGTCTTTATTGTATCAATATTGTTTGTCAATCGATGAATGTTGCCACAACAAAACGGGAATAGACTTGAATTTCAGACTTTTTAGTACAATTTTGATCATCGCGATTCACACTTTGATGCATCACAAGTGTTATGTTGTGCATCGCGATACACAAATAATAATAATTTTTAATACAATTTTGTGCATCACGATGCATCAATTTGTGCATCGCGATGTACACTTTGATGCATCGCAAGTGTAATGTTGTGCATTAGTCTTGTTTTGTTCATCGCGATGCACACTTTGATGCATTACAAGTGTAATATTGTACATCGCGATGCATCAATTTTAAAACGGGCGTGAAGGCCTAAATTTTGGGCGTGAGGCCAAAATTATGGGCGTGGAGGCCAAAATTATAGTCGTGACGCCCAAAATTATAGGCGTGGCGCCCATTTTAAACTCTTAAAGAAATTTCATGCATCACGATGCAACAAAACAATACTTTTTAGTACAATTTTATGCATGCGATGCACACTTTGAACTACGATACATCAATTTTATTTTGCGATACAAACATGCATGTTCCGTATTTTTAAAGATATAAATGATATTTTGCAAAAAAATTCCTTTTTAGTTTGAAATAATTATAGAAGACTAAATTAGTTAAAAATTAATTAAAATGTACGGCTCAAATTTCACCAAATTTTATTGATACATGACTTGACTTGACCACCACATTGATGTGGTGATCTAAGACCATTAAATGTTCTCTCTCGTAAAGTTGTCACAGAAGTTAGAATTGCCTCAAGTATTGTTCTTTCCTTCTTCTGTTTTTTTAAGCATTTGTTTTTATTTTTAATTGAGATATTTTTACTAAATTATTATACTTTATTTACTTTTTTGAATTTTAAGAAAATTATTTTAGTTTAAATGTTTTGTGTATTGAATTTTTAAATCAAGTGAAAAAGAAAAGCAGGGTTTTTGAAAGAAAAAAACTTTTGGTGATTAATTATCAATGAAATTTATCCATAAAAATTACCAACGAAATTTTTTCATCGGTAATAATAATTTGCATGCAAAAGTTTTGGTCGAAAATGAGCAATTACTTACTGACGGATAGTCATCAATTGGTCTGAGTAACTAGTTTGTCATGGAATTACCCACAAAATCTGTACTCACTGAAAATTATAGATGGAATATTTTTCATGGGAGCTAAATGACGCACCCAATTGCGCTAAGCAACGCACTTTTTAATGAAATTTTTAAATATGACAAAATTACCCTTAATTAGTATTAGAGATAAAAAGATTAGAGTTCTTAATAAATATATTGGTGCGTTAGATTTAATGTTGTTTACTTGTTCGGACAAATTCAACGAAGGACTTATGTAATGTACTATTTACTTACAAAAACAAACTAAGCTAAATAAAATATAAAATTCACTTCTCATTCTTCACTTCTTACCTTTCACTCTCACTTTCACCTTAACTCTCTCATTCACTCTCACTATCACTTTATCTCTCACTTTCTCCCTCTAATAATTCCAATCTAAATCTTTATATACGGAGATATGAATTACAACAATAATGGTAATTTTATGAGATAGCTATTTTACGGTACATTTTTTAATTTATTTTAATGTATTTCATTTAATTCAGGATTTTTTGACGGATAAATATAGTCGATCCGGCCATTTTAATTATAGCCGTTCCGGCCCAATCGAGAAAAACCGGCCCAGCATTAATGACTATAGCCGGCCCGGCTATATAACAAAAAGCCAGCCCGACCCTTTTGTTATATAGCCGGTCCGGCTATAGTCATTAACGCCGGCCCAGCCCTGCCTTGATTCAATATTTTTTTTTTGTAAATAAAATTGTGTTGGTTATTATTATTTTTTGTTTTTTGTTTTTATGTTAAATATAATTACACTATATACAAATGAAGTAACATACTTTAATTAAAGTGTCTTTTTTTTTTTTGTAAATTAAATAGTCTTGGTTATTTTTATTTTATTTTTTTTTTATGTTAAATATAATTACACTATATACAAATGAAGTAACATACTTTAATTAACTTGTCTTGGTTTTTTTTTTTTTTTTTGTAAATTAAATAGTCTTGGTTATTTTTTTTATTTATTTTTTTTATGTTAAATATAATTACACTATATACAAATGAAGTAACATACTTTAATTCAATACATGGACAATTGTTTTTTTTTTAATGTTACATTATTATTTGCAGGATATTCACATCGTTAATGATGATACGGAACATTTCCCTGATGTGTCTCATTTTTTTGCGACTGATGACGTGTTTGCCTGTCGAGAAGAAGTTGAAGCTTGGATTAGAGCAATAGGAAAAGAACAGAATATGTACTTCAAGAATTTAAGGCAGAAAACAAAAGCGGACGGATGTAAAAGGTTGTGGTTTGGATGTGAGAGGGGTGGGGTTTACAAATATGGCGGAGAGTTGGACGAAGCGGACCGAAATTTGAGAGGCACAAAAAAAATAGAATGCTCGTTTGAAGTAACAGCTGTGGAAAATATCCTTGGTAAGTGGAACGTGATCATTAAAAAAGAGAAGAGCAAACACAATCATCCATTGTCGGATTATCACCAGTGGCATGGATTTGAGACGGCGTTTACTGAGAAGGAATTTGGTATGATCAAAGAATTAAGTCATGCAAACATAAAGGGGAAACAGATACTAAACGCCATAAAGAAAGAAAATCTGGAAAGCTGCAGCAATTTGAGACAGGTACAGAAATCAATGTGTTTAGTGAGAAATATGTTTAAATAATTGATAACATTTTTTTAGATTCATTATTGACGTAAATTTTATTTAATGCTCGCAGGTACAAAATGCCCAACAGAAGATACGAATTAATAAAATGGGCAACATGACAAAGATGCAGTATTTTTTTTATTTGTTAAAGAATTTGGAATACCAGACATGGTTTAGGCACGTGGAGGGGACAAACATTTTGGGCGATGTCATGTTTGCTCACCCGAAGGCGCAGGAGCTGCTCACGTTATATCCGTATGTTTTGTGTATGGATTGTACGTATCGGACAAACAAATATGATATGCCTATGTTGGAGATCATTGGGATTACATCGACGGGAAAAAATTATCACATAGCATTCGCCTTCTTAAGAAATGAGAGGAAAACAAGCTTCTATTGGGCAATGTCGTAGCTGCGGATGATGTTTTATAGAGCTGCAGCTCCTGATGTGATAGTTACTGATCGAGAACTGTCTTTAATGAGTGCTATTGAATTTCATTTTCCCGAGCCAAAACATCTTTTATGCAGGCGATACATATCGAAGAACGTGGAAAAATATTTGGTACAGCTGATGAAAAATAAAAGATTTACCAAAGCATTTAGTTCAAGATGGCAAAGGATAGTGCACGCCAATACTGAGGAGGAATATCAGCTTATGTTGGCTCAGATGGAAAAGGCTTAGAAATGGATCCCACCTTAGGTCACTTACGTGAAGAAGGAATGGTTGGAGCCGTACAGAGATCGATTTGTCAATACTTGGACCAAAAATTACGTGCATTTTGGAACACAAACTACCAACAGGTACTAGTTTTACATTTATATTTAATTTAATGGTTTAAGAAATCCAATTTTACATTGATTTAATAATTTTTTATGTGATGTCTTACAACAGAGTGGAGAGTGCACATGGGATGTTAAAGAGTTGGTTAAAAACATCGGCAAACAGTTTGGATAGTTTAGTCCTGCAGATCCATGACTTGATCGAGCTTTAATTCAATGAGATCAAGACTACATTTGAAAGGGCAAGGAATTTTGATTTGGCAGTAACAGATAGGTTATTGTTTTTTAACTTGAGAGGTAAAGTCTCACACCATTGTATTCAACTGCTTATCGAAGAGGTTGACGTACGGGGTCAGAAAAAGAATATTGGTACCGATCTTTGAAAAATGTGGCTATTCGTTCAGACTAACACATGGCTTACCGTGTGCACATGAAATGAATTTGTTGGAGGCCGCTAATCTACCGATTGATCCCCACGGTATTCACGTGTTTTGGAGGACTATACATATAGAGGGAGAAATATTTGATGAACCGGATGGGAGCTACTCTGTGGCAGATGAATTGCTCAACAACCTTATGTATGATATAAAAAAGAAGCCTGAAGATAGAAAGCAGCATTATGCCAGCCAATTCCACGCATACTTTCATTCTCATGCGGCGACAACAGGTACACCTAAACACGAGCCTCACAAAGGACGTCCGAGGGAAAACTCAACTAAAAGGGAGTTGCCAGGCTGGGAGCACGTAAATAGGACCTACTCCACTGGGCCAAAGAGTGACCCAATGTCCATCTCCGGTCGAGGTCGAGGTCGTTCTCCATCGATGCATAGTACGGGTAAATGTGAAGGGAGATGGACATTGGGTCACTCAAGCATAAGGTCATAAACACCAAAATAGTCACACATCCCCCCAAACAAAATGTTTCCCGCAAAATCATTCCAAAACCCACCATGCATAGAAGAGATTAAAATGGACAACCTTCGTTCATGACTTCATTGATGATTATGTAAATGTGAAGGGAGATGTAAATTGTGGATTCAGAGTCATTGCCCTATTTCAGTATGATAATGAGGAACGTTGGTTTGATGTGAGACTGGATTTGCTCCATGAGCTCAGGGAAAACTGGGATTTTTATGTACTAGCTTTGCAAGATCATGTAGTAAATTCAGGAAAATATAGACTTGAATGGTATCACTCTCTGGCACCCGAAGATCGTCACATGTTGGTGATCACTTCAATAAAGCACGACATATTTACCACTAAAGTCTTACCTCGAAGAAGGTGCACCGCCATCTGAACAGATAGACTTCGGTTTGGTTAATGGAAACCACTTCATAGCATTATACATGCCTGAGTTCTCTCCCATGTGATGTGTCTTCATTAGTCCACATTTTATGTTAATATTCTCCTTATTTTTGGTTGATTATTACACTTAATTGATCTATTTTTATATCTTTTGGTGTAGGAGAAGAATTATTTGGACTTGGAACAAATGTGGGCTAAAAGGTGGACTTTTGAGCTAATATGTGAAGAATTGGTGAAAGTGAATCAAAGAGTGTTGGGCTTGGATAACAAAAGGGGTCCAAACTTGGAGAAGAGCCCATGAAGACACATCTCTCACTTTTAAAAGAAAACAATTATTTTTATTTTGTAATATTTTCTATTTTTATCTCTCTTTTAGTAGGGGAATTTGAAGAGTTAGTGGAGGGAGGAGTTATGTTTAGATTAGTAACTCCCATTCACTTTCTCTCTCTCTCTCTCTCTCCTCTAGGAAGTAACTCACATTCATTCTTTCTCTCTCTCTCTCTCTCTCTCTCTCTCTCTCTCTCTCTCTCTAGGAAGTAACTCACATTCATTCTTTCTCTCTCTCTCCTCTAGGAAGTAACTCACTTTCCCAACCATTCTCCCAACTAAAAAAAAAGAACACGCCATTTCTTCTCTTTTCTCTCTCCACACTCTCTTTTGCAAGTTTTCATTTTTTCCTATTTCATCAACAATTGGGAGTTTAATTTTTATGAAGATGATGATGATTTCAATCATGCGTGGCTAAGGTTTTTCTTCTGATTCAAGGGTCTTTTTAATTTGATTATGTTATTATGAGGCTATGTGTTGAATTGTTTCTTGTTTTATTCAAGTACTTGTAGATTCAATATGATTTTCATGGAAATTTGTTATTTTGTTGAATTGACGACTCAATTAAATTAATAATTTCCTACCGCTATCCATGAGTTTGTGCTATCATGAATGAATGGAAATTAGTAGCAATAGGTGGAATTAGTTGTGCTATCATAGTTAATTTTACCTAATTGAATCTACAAGACTAATTTTGATAATTGCAGCTATCTCGATTATCAAAATTAGGTTTAACTGTTTCCATAGAACGTAATGCTATCATTAATTGGTATGGAACGCTATCATGCCCAACCGATTAGTGGTAAGTTTTGACTGGATGCTGGGTTTGGTCAATTAAAGTAGGGAAACACAAGATTTGTCACGGCTATCCTGATAAGTCTTTAGTTGAATGCTTGAATTGCAATATTATATTTTGTTAGCCTATGATCAATAATGTAATTGAATGTCAAGACCCTTGAATCGGAATTTTCTCGTCTTGTTATTTTCTCGAATTTATTTCTCGTTTTACAATTGTTCTTATTTTATCTTTTATAATTTTTCTCGTTAATTTAGTTGATAGTAGTTGTTTAGCTATTAGATAAATATCTCAAAAATCCCCTCTTTTTATTTCTTTGTTATTTACTCGAAAGAAATTATTCCCGTTCCCTGAGGATTCGACCCTGCTTGCCATATACTCGTATTTGAAAGTAGGAAAAATTTATATTTGGTGGTTTGACACCCACCACCATGCCAAAGATTATACCCGGTTGGAAAAATATTTGTGATCCCAACATTGCACACTGGGAGAATTTTCCTTTTTGGAGGCAACGACTGCAGCAATTTGAACAACATTGGTTTAAAAAGAAAACATAATCAAAATGTTTATCATGTTAGCACTTATCCTTGTGTAATGTTACAATGATTAATTATGAACTTTTCTATCTTGTGTAATGTTACAATGATTAATTAGGCACTTTTCTATCAATTTGAAATGTCCAACACTTATAGAATGTAAAGTCAGGAAAAAGTTTATCATACATAAAGATTGAAACCAAAATATCGTCCCAAAATAAGCAAATAATACATATATTCGTCCTGGCTAAAGTTAAAGTCGACAACATGTTCATCTACATCCATTCTCTCACTTTAATACACAAGTCATCAAATGTCTCCCAAAATACAACTTCGTCTGTTTCCTCCCGCCTTTCGGGATGAAGAAGCTGCAATTGGTTAGCTACCCAGTGCAGCCGCTGCAAGTGTTAATAGTTATGTCAAAATCAAATATAGTAAAATGATTGATAAAAAATGACGATATAAAAAATTAATATAATTACTCACCGTAGATGCTTCGGGTATCTCTTGGGGATCAACTTCCCCAGCAGCATCGGCACTCCTACCCAACGGCTAGACTCGAGGATGAGAATGCTCCATAAACCAAGCCAAGTAACCGTCTACCGTCTCAGTCGGGTGACTCGCTACAGAAGACCCAATGGCGCTCTAATTGATCAGAACAAGTCGCCATTCTTGCCATGCCCTCTTCATAAGATCGTGCCTGCATTTTTACCTATGAGTCTTTCGACCTCTATACACCACACTTGGGATGTATATCTGAGACGGTATGACTTGTGTATACCCAAACTGTCGCAGGCATCGATCAGGCATGTACGGCTCGGTAATATTCTTGGAATGAATTATGCCCGAGAAAAGAGTAATTAGGACTTCCGCGGTTGGATTTTTTTTAAATGGGGTCCACGCCACCTGTATTATAAAATAATTAAACACCATTAATAAAAAATTGACGATATAAAAAAAATTATTATTCTATTCAATGACATAAAAATAAATAAAAAGCGATCTAGTGCACGTCTATACTCTAGCAGAGCTGTCTGTGACGTCCTAGGTGTTGCAGTGGGGGCCCATCTCAATGAACACGGCAGGTTCGGAGTCCATCCTTGCCTCCTGCTCGGTCTAAATGCAAGAAAATACTCGTAGATTCAAGTCTAAAAAAAATGTCAATTAACTGTATTAAAAAAATTACATAATTAAATTTCAATAATTAATTATACGCACCTGCAACAAAGTCAAACACCTCGAGATTTGGGCGGTATTAGACCTAGAAGCAATACCCAGCTGGCGGTATAAATATGCTAAGGCAGTTGCACCCCACACATAACCTGAAACGTCTGCTAAGCTCGCCAATAATGGCAAATAGTGAATAGCTAATTGGTTCTGGGTCTTGTCCAAAAATAATGTTGCACCCAACAACCACATAATATAACCCATCGCCCTATTTCTTGGACTAACTGCTTCTGGAGTTAAACGTTCCATTAACAGGTTGAATTTAATGCCGCTCGACTTTAGCTGCTGGTTGATCTCAGACATAGTCATTCCTAATAGGGCCGACAGGTGACCCTTGATTCCCGATATTGATGTGTTCGGGATGACAACATTCCCTGTAACTGGAATCCGTAGAATGTAATGAACATCGTGTAGAGTAATAGACATCTCACCAAAGGGCATATGAAAACTATTCGTTTCCGGGTGCCATCGCTCGACAAACGCAGAAATCAAAGGCATGTTTAGGTGCTGAAACATGCACTGCCTCAAATGTCCTAACCCGTCCGTTAATAAGGTCGTTCGTCTGACGGCACAATATCACCCATTTAGTAAGGCGATCGGCAGCATTATGACAAATTAACACTTGCCTTTCCTGTTAAAAAAAATATTACCCATTTAATAATTATCATTACCAATCTCTTAAAAAAATATTAATAAAAATAATCAAAATTATGCATGGAAATAATTTATTTTACCTCGCCATTCCATATTGCATGCGCAATATGGCCAAGAAAACCAGTAAGCAAAGTCGGCGTGGCGGGCCCCCCTGGATGTGCATCCAACAACATCCACTCATCATCGTCAGTATCAACTCCTCGTCCCCGTCCACAACCACACCCACGCCCACGACCTCGACCTCCTCGACCAATAGCAACATCCTTGTCGTCGTCGTCATCGTCAGCGTCGTCATCATCATCATCATCATCAACATCAACGTCATCGTCATCGTCATCGTCACTCCTACCCATCTGGATCTGATAGTTGCGATGCAACTGCTGAAAATGCATAGCACTCATCGCACCCTTTCCCCGTCCAGGCCTCATGGTCGAACCTGTCATCTGACTACTAGCAGAAGGATCCGACTGAAACATATGTCCCCCAATTTCCTCTAATTCTCATTCTGCCGCCAAATCACTCTCAGCCATTGGCAAAGGACCACCGATATGAAAAGATCCCTGACCAGTCGAAGAAGCTGGTGGAGTCCGCTCACGAGTAACACTGGCTGGATGAACTATCGGTGGAGTCTGCTGACGAGTGCTGCTGACTATCCTGCCTCTGCTTCTTACTCGCTTTTGCTCGGGCGGATGCAACTACTATTCGATCCTTCAGCCTCCCGCTATAACATTTTTGCCCTGATTGGTCACCACTGCCACTACCACCAACTCCTGACATCTAAAATTAACAATAACAAGTTTACAATTAATATAAATAAATAAATGACAATAACAATTAGCAGAAGTATAAAATTTACGTAAAACAAAAATTTAATCTAACAAAAACATAAAATTTAAAAAGTTTAATCTAACAAAAATTTAGGGGTTACATTTTAGGGGTACTAACATCTAAAATTAATAATAACAAGTTTACAATTAATATAAATAAATAAATAAATGACAATAACAATTAGTAGAATTATAAAATTTACGTAAAACAAAATTTTAATCTAACAAAAACATAAAATTTAAAAAGTTTAATCTAACAAAAATTTAGGGGTTACATTTTAGGAGTCCTGACATCTAAAATTAACAATAACAAGTTTACAATTAATATAAATAAATAAATGACAATAACAATTAGCAGAAGTATAAAATTCACGTAAAACAAAAATTTAATCTAACAAAAACATAAAATTTAAAAAGTTTAATCTAACAAAAATTTAGGGGTTACATTTTAGGGGTTTTAGGTTTTTGGGTTAGGATTTAGAGTTTTGGGTTTAGGGGTTTTTATTTATGTTTTATAAAGTTTAATCTAACAAAAATATAACATTTTAAAAAGTTAATAATCAATAATGTAGTATACTATAACAAGTGGACCAAAGGAACATCATTTCTATTCCAAAAAAAAAAAAAGGAAAGCCGGCCCGGTTTTATTTAAATATAGCCGGCCCGGTTATATTTAAATATAGCCGGTCCGGTTTTATTTGAAAACAGCCGGCCCGGCTCTGTCCGTGAATTCAAAATTTTCTTTTTTCAGTTTTTTCCAATTTAATTAGTTAAAACAATTAACAATTAATAAAAAATTACAAAAATTATAAAGAAACATACATTTTTTCTTTGAGTAAAATGGTGGAGAAATGTGAGAGATATGTAAGAAATGTAAGAGATAATGAGAGAGAGTGGGTTGTTGAGATAATGAGAGAATGAGAGAGTGGGCTGAGAGAGCCGGGTGAGGCAGATTAGGGGTTGAGTTGGGGGGTTTAGGTTAGTTTTTATTTTTTAAATTTTTTTAGTTCAAGGGTAGTATAGTAATTTAGCATATTTGGGTGCAATGGTTAACACATTTGGGTGCAATGTTTAATATCCCCCATTTTTTTTGTTGGTGTTTACCAACCATATGCTACTGATGGTTTTGCTTCGTTGAGAAGTTTTGACTACTAACGGAAGTGTCTGTTAGTAAACAGCAAATTCTTGGTGATCATGCCAAAATAAATACGGGTGACCATGTCAGATCGACGTGTGTAGTTAATTTACAAGTAGGTTATCGGCTCTCAAAAGGCTTGTTGTGGACTGCCTGAGACTTCAACTAGTAACAAAGAAAACACCGTTAAGAGGTGTCGGGAGTTTACCCAACTATTACCCTCAGGCGTAAGAGTCAGTACCATGATAAATATTAGGAAGGTAGTTTGTGTTTGGTACAAACTATCTTCTAATAATCACCCAACGGTAGAATAAATGTGTATATTAAAGGCAAGTGTTTAATGCAAACAGACAGTGCACTGGTATATTTTTAGGAGTAAATGTGGTTTAGCCATAAATGAAGGTGATACATGCTATTTATAGCTAAAAGTGGCGTGTAAATGGTATAAATCCATCCACTTGAATTCTTGAGATTGGATTGCTCAATAATGAGGCAAACCTTCTGTCAGTATAAAATGGATAAATAAAAGCTTCTTTCTTGGGAGGAGGAAGAGCTCATAAATGTCGTCGTAGCTTCACTGGGAAGGAATGTCTTGCTCCAATAAGAATGTCTTGCCTCTTTCAGGTTAAATGCTGACATGCAGTAGGCATTGAATGCCTGATGTTGACTCTTGTGCAAGGAAGACGGAAGCTCGTCGAAGAACTCGGCTAAGAACTTCGGGTAATCATTGTCAACGTGGACCTCAGGACCCATATGAAGCTGACGTGGATGACACGTAGGATGGAAATTTGGGAGGATCCCATCACTTGGGTTTCAGGAATACAAAATTTACTCTCGTCCATAATAGAACTTATTGAAAATTTCAAACGATTGGAAGAGGACGCAGTGTTTTCGATGTTCATGTTAGTGACGTAAGAAACCAACGCAGTAGTGGTGTGGTGGTTTTTACTAATAGTCTTCGCCTAACAAGCACATTTTGGGCATTAAGAATCATAGTTCCCAAGGGCATTTTGTATACTAAGAGTCCTATCTAATCACGCCAAAAAGCGGGTGACCGCGTGTCGATTGTCCACGTAGAATATTCTTGATGGGATGAAGATCTGATTATCTGGCTTGAATGTAGGGATATCTGATCACATTAAATGAGGTGCGACATTGAATGCCCAATTGAGGAGTGGTACATTGCTGCATGCTCAACTGTCGACCACAACAAATGCTTCATTCTAAGGGATGCAGATGCTCTCCAGGTGACCAATTGGAAAGGTCATATCAATATATGATCGAACTCGGTATGCCGAGGATGTGTCTAGCTTGGTGGTTAATTGATCTTGGATAGTCTGTCCAGCTCGGTGAGGCGTAACTTGATCTTCGGTCTTCGGTACTTCCATTGTCACCGATCCTCAAAGAATACGTCGTTGTATGGCCACATTATACTTTGACATAGAGTGGGTCAAGCCATATTTTTTCTGTAGGGTCCCATCACTATTTATCAAGGGCATACTAGGCACGAAGAGTCGTATCATGTATGTTTGATAAGGTGATGTCCCATCGTGTTTTACTGTCTATTTCTCTAATGGTCATGTAACTAGTGGTTTATTCTTGTCAGAATGACCTTAGAAGGGGGTGTACACGTCGGGTTCGATAGGTTAGGGTATCAAGTTAAAGTTGAGTCATAGTTAGAAGGGGTATACATGTCGGGTTCGATAGGTTAGGGTATCAAGTTAAAGCTGAGTCATAGTTTAAGGTTTCCTTCTCAAGAGTTGAGCATACATACATATACACACCATATATATATATATATATATATATATATATATATATATATATATGTTGCAAACGTTGTTTTCACGCCTTATCTTTTTCTTTTGGTGTTTTCCCTTGATCATAACATATTTAAGAAAAAGCAAGTGGACTTGGGGAAGAGAATTTTTCAAATGAAAAGGTGTTAGAGCTTTATCCCTTTAGTCTTTAAGTCTTTAATCTTTAATCTTTATGCTCCCACTTTCTACGCACTTTAGTACGCAACCTACCTGGTGAGTGCAGTTATCCCGGCCCCACCTATTAGACTTTTCAACCCAACACTATGATGACGTGTGTTGTATATGATGTGGACAAAAAGTTCATTATTCACTTTTTACGTCCACCCCTGACCCGACCCGACCCGACCTCCCTCCTCTCTCTTGCATGGTTCTTCTTGGCGGCTCTCTCTACTCAAACTCACCCCCTTTCTTTCTTTTTCCTCTTTCTTTCTTTTTTTAGGATATAAAGCACATGAAAATCTATAGTACAAAATTGTTGCACTTTTCTCTCTCTCTCTCTCTCTCTCTCTCTCTCTCTCTCTCTCTCTCTCTCTCTCTCTCACTCACAAATACACACACACACACACACAACCCCACAACATTTAGCTTTCTATTCTCTCTATCTATATAACCCTACCACTTCTTGTATCAACCACGAGTATCTTCTCTCCCCTATACATATATATCTCTTCCTCTCGCACCTAACATGAGCTTTCCCTTTCTCTTTTAGGCTTCAATCTCCTCTCTCTCTAGAGCTCTCTCTCTCTCTCTCACACACACACACAACACTGTTCCTTAGCTAAAATAGACACTCCCAACATCTATCTATTTGTTTGTCCACATATAAGAGATCACCACCTCTTCAAACATACATGAACAATTTTTCTCTCTTCTAGGTATTCAATCGATCTCTCTCTGTCAGCGTCTCTGTCTATATATCTATATCTATCTATATCTGTGCAGTGCTCTCATGGCCGACGTCCACAATGGTCACGATTCACCGGGTATCAAGCTATTCGGAAAGACAATTACGGTGCAAGTTATTAAAGATATAAAAGATGAGCCAAATAAAGCTGATGAGGAAGCCCTAGAGAAAAGGCCAGACAAGATCATCCCATGTCCTAGATGCAAAAGCATGGAGACAAAGTTTTGCTACTTCAATAACTACAATGTTAATCAACCAAGACACTTCTGCAAGGGTTGCCAAAGGTACTGGACAGCCGGCGGGGCCCTTCGAACGTGCCGGTGGGTGCGGGTCGCAGGAAGACCAAGCCACCAATAGGCCGGGAACTTGCCGGGACATTCTCGGAGAATTCCTTCTTTGATACGCCCGGTATCCATCAGCTTGACTTTGATGGGGATCAGGTGGAAGAGTGGCAGGTGGCGGGACATGGTGATTTCCACCATGTTTTTCCGGTCAAGAGGCGAAGGAGCACCTCCAGTGGTCAAAGTTGTTAATCTCCTTCTTAATTTGTCTCTTACTCCAACTTGTTTCTGAATTAAGAACTACTACTATATAATTATATATGTATTAAAAAAATTATATTGCTAGCTAGTGTCTTGCTGTAAATACAAGTGGTTTTGATTATAAGGATATATAAGTATAAACCAATCATGGTTTGTGTGAATGTGTAATTCTTGTAGGATGGATGAGTACTAAGTCAATCATGTGCTTTATTTTTTAATTATTTTTTTGGGTACAGACTACGATCTTACGAATCGAACTCGTCCCCCTGAGTTTTGAGGTACAACCTGGATACCATTCCACTAACAAATTAGTCAATCATGTGCTTAATTGTTAGCCTTATGTATTTTTATTTTTTTTTGGGTGTCGTAGGGACATAAGAAAGGATCGAATCTAATATCTCACACTTTGTAAAATCTCAAATCTATTACTGTACGTAGCAGCAGCAGGTTCCATTCTTCCCCGTTCTTACTTCAAAGAGGCAAGTCGCTTTCTCTAAACCAATTCACTATCATCTTGCAAGGATTCTTATGTAGTCTCTAGTTGTTAGGCTTAATCTGTCG
Source organism: Platycodon grandiflorus (assembly GCA_016624345.1). Taxonomy (NCBI): domain Eukaryota; kingdom Viridiplantae; phylum Streptophyta; class Magnoliopsida; order Asterales; family Campanulaceae; genus Platycodon; species Platycodon grandiflorus. The sequence continues at coordinate 80,277,550 of CM028361.1, forward strand.
TTTCCCCAATCGATTATGCGGAAAGGGAAAGGGTATCCATCTTGCCCAAAAGGCCAAAAATTGCATAGTGACAAACATGGGCATAATTTATTAAGATAATGATTGCCTAGCAACTAATGAGAGTTATTTTATCAATGGCAAAAAAAATCTAAGGGTCAGTTTGTCGTTTCATGACTTTTGATAAATCACTTTTATACGCGGGTAACGGTAGTGATTTTAAAAAGGGTTAATTACATCTTTATATAATTAGTTCCTTGACTATTAATTTTTCACCAGTAGTCCCTTAACAACTTTTTTTCAAATTTCAGTCCCTTGAGTATCAAAATTAGACACGCTTAGTCCTTTTGTTGGATGCCGTTAGGATTTTTCGATTAAGTTGACATGTGCAAGGCACCTAACTTTTTCTAGGCATTATTGAAATTTCACGCGAGGCACAAGCCACTATTTAAGGGTGTTAAAGTAATTCCATCACTTATGTTCAAGGGTATTATTGGAATTTCACACAAGACACACTCCTCTCTCTCTCTCACGCAGCTTTCTTCATAGCCTTGGCGCCACATGACTGACTCCCCTCCGACCGTCCTTTATCTCCAACCATCACTATTCGGTTCCCATTTATAGCCATTGGGCTCACGCAGAAGTTTTCAACCATCACCGATACCATAGCTAATTACCACAAGAAAGCCCCATTCGGTTCCCATTTACAGCTCGCTAAACCCAAGATAGAACTCACCAAAGATTCTCTTCTCACACACACACACACACACACCGATTTATACTCATATACTCATTATTCTATCTCATGTGCTCCAATTAAATAGAAGATTCTATTGTTGGTTAGCCCAGATCTATGCTCATATACTCATGATTTAAAATGTTTCTTTTCATGGACTTTGATTTGGGGTTAGCCATCTCTGTTACGATTTATATATGGTACCGAATCAACAAATATGAAAGGGGTAAACAATCAGAAGAGAGATGAGAGCAATCAGAAGAGGGATGATACAAAGTTGAGCTCCGTCGACGGGTCTGGTCACCTTGGTGGCAATGGCGACGGCGGTGGTGGGTTTCATGAAATCAATTTGTAGTATTGAAGCCCAGACCCCAACCCCGACGATTTCTAATAGAAAATATTCACTTGTAGATCTCAAAATCATTGGCCACAAATACCAAAATCCAACCAAGCAGCCCAGTGATCATTGAATCAGTGATACGATGTCACAATCAACGAGATCTTTCACTTTTTGAGCCTCATCAATTTTGGAATATTGCGTGCAATTCTCAATTGTTATACCGGTGATACTCAAAAATGCCGTCGACGCAGATCTTAATTGTTATATCAGTAATGGGGAATGAATTATGGATGTGGATGGAGGTATATGATGTGGGCTCTTTCAAACCCAGAAATGCTTCTCTGTCTTCAACGAAGGCACGTGGATGGAGGTATATGATTTGGGTTTGAGAAGACAAGAGGTTGAAGATGAGTTAGTAAAGTGGGCTTGTAAAATTTCAATTTTACCCTTACTCAAATGCACATGGGTCACTTAACGAAATTCTTCTAACGGCATCCATCAAAAGGACTAGCCGTATGACTTTTTGGTACTTAAGAGACTGAAATTTAAAAAAAATTGTCAAGGGACTAGTGGTGAAATAGTTAATAGTTGAGGGACTAATAGTATAATTAACCATTTTAAAAAAGTAGTCAAACTTTTATTGTTAACCTAGGTTCTATGCATGTGATTGATTAGTCGGTAAGTTCTATGACGAGTTTAAATCAACATCCAAGGACCTCTACACCCTACGATAGTCCTTGATCTCAAGGGTGGCTCATCAATGAAAGTCGTGAGGTACTTACGTAGTGTTTGGCCAAGTGTCATGATTCTAATGTCAACCTTTTCGTGATTCTAATGTCTACTTTTTTTCTTTTTCTTTTTTGTGTCCTAAAGGGGCGTGGAAAAAGATTTAATCTAGACCTCACACTTTGTGAAGTCTCAACTCTACCGCTGGAACATCTATTAATTACCTCTAATGTCAACCTAAAATGCCTATGAACATTATATTCTGCATCGAAGATTTAGATTTCATGTTTTCCCAAAAAGAATGATGGCTCAACTGTCTCTCTCCAGACAAAAAGAGAAGTAGAATCATAATTCCAGATCTTTGAGAATTGTGAAGGATATTACTATAGATTTATTGGTGCCAATTAATGGTATGTTTCCATTGCTCTATATCAGCATCTCTCGCGATGAGGAAGGATTTTGACGACTCTATAAGTCTATCCTTTGTATTTTCAATCTATGATTTGTACCCGTCCTTGTATCAGCATTTCGAATTTGAAATTTCTAGAGTTAGACATGGATAGAGTTGGTGAATTTTATGGTCAAAATTTGACCATAACACGAAATTTACTAATCCCAAGCAGACTTGATTTTTGACTCAAAACTACATAATTTTGAAGTGGAGGTGTTGACTAAATCTCATCCATAAAATGCAAAGTTAATTTGTGGTGTAAAATTAGTAGTGCAGACGATTTGGAGTCAATATTGTGACAATTAAAATCTTCTCAAAACATAGAACTTTTATTAACTCCGTCAGCCAGAAAAATAGAGAGTGAGAAGAAAAAGAAAAAAAAAAAAAATATGCTAGCAAAACCTTGTACAACTACTTTTACAAGGTACATCTAAGATCTCAATGAAAATAAAAAAGAAAAACACCATGAATTACTAAAAACAGAAAGAAAGCAAGGATAGGAAGAAAGTAAAGAAAAGAAAAGAAAAAAGGAAATTGAAACTACATTGTTTCTTCCTTGATTAATCTTCATCAGGAGTGACCTCAAGTTCTTGAAAGACCTCAGCGCACTCAGGAAGGGCTTCCCTCTTCTTGAACCCTAGAGGGTTAGCGCGGCGGACCGTTGAAGTAATGCCATTGTTTGTAGTAATTGTAATTTTCGAAGACTCGATGGCCCAGCTTGCGGTGCTAACCTCGTCACAATCGGGGTTAGGGCTCTGAATGAGTTTGATCTCGCACATCTCATCCTCATGATCTCCACTCACATCGAGGTGATAGGTCCCGCTGTTGTCGGTTAGACCCTCAGTGGTGAATGTTATATGTTCTGTTTCAGGGTTCCTGCACTCCAAACGCACCTTAGCACCTAACATGATCATTCAAATGTTAGATTAATGTAATCTGATCAAACTTGTCAATTTCGGCATATATACATGAATATAGTATAAAAAGTTACCTGGCATGTACTGGCTGAGCCTAGTTAGGAATTGGGCACGGCATGTGTCGCAATAAACCTGACCCTCTACGACGAAATGTTCGTCGTGGGATTGAGCAATGGCGATGACGAAAAACAAACAAACAACGGCGGTGAAGAAGATGGAAGATTGGAATGAATTTGCCATTGATAATTTGTGTTTATGGAATAGGAATATGTTTTAGCTCATATTAGTAGATCAAAGAGAAGGGTCTATACTTATAGGGAAGGGGGCTGAGGGGGGGAATGATGTATTTTGAAGTGGTCTTTGCTATAATTTCTATGTTGCAGTTACTATATTGAGGTTGCTGATGGCCGTCTGCTTATCTTGTGGTTGCTAAAATTATTTGACTCGCTCTTATCTACAATTCTGTTTCTCAAAACACACACACACACTCTCTCTCTCTCCTCTCTCTCTTGACACACAGTAGTTGTGAATATACATCGATAGATTTTTTAATCTTTAAGCAAAGTTTGATAGGTGAAATTAAAAGTAATTAACCCTCTCTCTTTTTTTTTTTTTTCTCTTTTCTATTGTAAGGAAACATGAAATAATTAAGTCGTTTATTGGTTTAGTAGATAAGGCTTAATTATCCACGTGTAAGGGAGTGGGCGTCATACGCCATTTCATAGCTTATCATCGTTGTTCAACAAAAATCATTGTTAAAAAGATTTAAAGAAAAAAACCATTGTTACTCTAATGTATAGTTCCATTTTTGTCAGCTTCACAACTTCTATAGGTTATTTTTCTTTATTGACATACAATTTTTGTTTGTTATTCACTCATGAGACCTACAAAATTCATCCCACGTGGCATGGTCCCATCACACTTCATGAGATGACGTAGGCACAGAAGCGACGTTTGACACCGGGAAGTGTTCGACCGTATGCAAACCGATGATCGAGGAAAAACCGAGGATTGATAACGCCCATGGGCAAATCGGATCGAAGATTGAGTGGATCCCTAACATGATCAACCCCTCGCTCCAACGAACAAGATCGACCGAGTTGCAATCTTCCTCAGATTCGCCCAGCCCGACACCGGAAACGTGTCTTTCCCTTTATAATTGGTTGTTCCGAAAGCGCTGTCCACGCCCACGTTTCGACACAAAGTACATCATGGAAGTCATTCGACCACCGAGCTGGCATCGAGGTCTTGTTCCTCGACGACACATTTAATGTTAAACTTAATATTAGACAATGAAAATAAAATATTGTAAAATGTATATTACTTTCCTTATTCTGTATAGCTCCAATTCAATGTATGTTAGGCAGTCAAAGACTTTTTGCTATTCAGGATAAGTAGCATGCTATAGAGTTTCCCTCCTTTGTTTAATGTTTTGTATATATAGAATGCATCAAATGAATACAAGGTAAGTTGGGTTTTCTCCAAAGATAGTGCTGTCAAGTGTCATCTAACCTTTTTCTTCTATCTTCCTTTCCCTTTACTTTTCTTCTTGAGTCAGTGGGCGTGTTCCTTCAAGCAATTTCCCATTCTAACATGGTATCAGAGCGGGTCGATCTAGACCTTGATTGAACCGCTTCCAAAATCACTTTCCTTGAGTTGTATTGCCCATTTACTCCGTAGTTCTTCTCCTTAAAACTTCGATCAAATCTATTACAGTCTTCTCCATTCCCTTTCTCAAAGAAACAGGGTTAGCCCCAAAAGATTACAGCCAATAATCCAGATTTGATTGTTTCTCGTGCCAAAACAATTGCTGTTGTAGTACCATTGCCAGCTAATTTATTGGTCTTAGCTGCAACCTCTTGGATTAGCACCGCTCCTGCATTTTCAATTGTATCAGAAAGTTCAATAGCTTTGGCAATTGTAACGCCGTCATTAATTACTTTAAGATTTCCAGATTCTGAAAGACTAACATTGCGAACTCAAGGGCCCAAAGTGACGGAAACAACATCGACAAGCTTATTAATTCCAGCTAGTAAGCCCCCTCTACTTTCTTTGTCAAAAGAAATCCTCTTTGCTCCGTCGCTGCCGCCTACTTTTACAACCAATTTCTATTGTGCTGCTGATATTTTCCCCAAATAAAAATTAAAAAAAAATCCATCCGCACAAGGTGTCACATTTTCAAACTCTTTTTGTTATTCCCATAAATTCATTCCTCTGTTTCGTCTTCGGTTTATTGCTTCCCTCTGTCTACGCCTTCCTTCTTCTTCAATGTTACTTCTATCCTAACTTCCTTCTTCTTCTCAATCTTAATATTTATTTTTCTTCTCATGGAAAATTCTTCCTCATTCCCTTCAAACTTTGAACTATTTTCGTCTTCGGTTGTCTATTGCCAGTTATGTGATGAACTTGGCCACACTGCCCTAGTTTGTCCATATCGTTGGCATCCTAGTTTTAGACAAGCTGAAAGTATAACTTCTTCTTCCCCCCTCCTCAAGAATCTTTGAATTGGTATGCTCAAAATATCCTTAACAGTTTATGGTGTCTTAAAAAGCTTAATTCCAACCCAATCTGTAGTGAACTATATCTCCGAAGTTCGCTCACTCACTTCTTCGCTAGGTAAAGTTGGATATACAATACCACATGAAGAGTTAATTGATTATGTGGTTGAGGGCTTAGACACTATGTATATCCAATTCCTTTGTGATTGTTTTTATCTTCATTGAGCGACTATGTCGCTTGACACCCTCTTTGATTTGTTCATTCAAAATGAGCAATCTTTAAACATTATCTCCTCTTCATCGATTGTTTCTCCTGATGATATCACGTTTCTCTCTCCCAAACATGATATCTCAAAATTTCAATCCACCTCTACTTTTACTTTGTCTAGCAACTTTCCCTCTCCTCTCTTACTTGATGGGGATTGTCTAACTATTCCCATGAATCTTGATATGCCATCCTTTATCACGAAGTCAGAAATTCTTGATCACTATTTTTCTTACTTACAAAAATTTTCTCACTTACAAAGATTTTTTTACTCGTATTCGGATGTTTTTGACAACTCTTACTTGGTTAACTCAAGATCTTCAATTTCTCTTTCTAGCATGGTTTATGAAAAAGATTCTCACCACCCTTAACTATGTTCTCGTGACTGTGATTTTGATCTTTCTTATCTTATGATGGGTAATCTAGATATCCCATCTCAATATCTTTGTGCCTGCAATTCGCAATGGTTACTTCATGATTGGTTCGTCTTTCTTATAGAACCACAGATTATAGTTAATAATAGGTCGTGGCTCGCATGCTACTATCACTATTTGACGTTATTTTTCAACCTTAATGATTTGATGTGCCTCTTTTTCATTGCTCATGGCATTATCATCTCACTAATGTTACAATTGAGAGGGTGTTCCAACAAGTTCAAGCTCAAGCTCCACTTCATTCCGTTTCACTTGAGGGGGAGTATTAGACAATGAAAATAAAATATTATAAAATGTATATTACTTTCCCTATTCTGTATAGCTCCAATTCAATGTATGTTAGGCAGTCAAAGACTTTTTGTTATTCAGGATAAGTAGCATGCTGTAGAGCTTCCCTCCTTTGTTTAATGTTTTGTATATATAGAATGCATCAAAGGAATACAAGGTAAGTTGGGTTTTCTCCAAAGATAGTGTTGTCATCTCACCTTCTCTCTTCCTTTCCCTTTACTTTTTTTCTTGAGTCAGTGGGTGCTTGTTCCTTCAAGCGATTTCCCATTCTAACACTTAATGCTTCATTTAATATATTGTACCTCAGTGCATATTCTGAGGAGGTGTCTTCACCCCATTGGCTACAACCGTTGACGGTTTCCAACATAGCACTGCGGCTGCCAACTAATCTGCTCGGTTCACAAGAAAAGGATGGATGTTCCTTTAATTCCCGTTAGGTCGTACACTTCCGCAGTAGAACGAATCCTGGCATCCACGTACGTGGCACTTAAGCTAGAGTCCACACTCATTTCTTGGACTATAAATACAACGTATTCTCCTACAATTATTTCTCCTTATACCATTAACTCTCAAGCTTCTTCTTGCATTCATATCTTCTTCAGAGCATTTACTCCTTCTTTCTCATAGTAATTGCTTACTGGGTTTTCGGGTCTGCGTCACCAGAAAACACCCACTTCTCGGTCATCTCTCTTACTCTCGTACCGGAGGATTTTAAGTTGGGCCTAATCCCAACTCGCTCATGGTTACGTGATAATCAGTCAATTAGCCAAATATCAAATTGATCAAGCCATATATCAGTTCATCACCAAGGACATCCACGTAGACACTTGACGAGATCACCTATTTTTGCTGTGATCATTCACTAAGAAAAAATGTTAAGTCCCAGGTTTTTGGATCTGATGGGATCCTCCCAAAAACAATCCTACTTGTCTTCCACGTAAGATCGTGTGGGTGTCACCCACATTGACGATGTCGACCAAGCTCGATCTAAGCAGCCTGATCTTGTGGATGGCCCAAGTCGCCGATACTAGCTCATCCTCGTCGTCAACTGGAACTACCTCGACAGTGACCTTCCACCTCGTCAACGTGGAATCAGCGTCAGACATTAAATGGCCACTGCATGTCAGCGCCTAACCTGGAAAGGACAAGACATTCTCATTGGACCAATACATATTTTTCCCATGAAGCAACGGTGGCATTAATGATATGTCCCTAGTCCCAAGGAAGAAACTTATATTCTTCATTAACCTTTAACAGAAGCCATGCCTCCAAATGAACAGTCCCCTCTCAAGTATCCAAGTGGACAAGGCATGCCATTTACATGTCACCTTTAACTATAAATAGCATGTACCAATTTTATTTATGGCTAAGCCTCATTTTACGCTCAACACTCCCCAAAAATGCAATCTGTTGTATTAAACACTTGCATTTATTCTACTACCTGGTGGATTTAGAAGATAGTTTGCACTAAGTACAAACCATCTTACTCATTTTTATCACAAAACTTACTCCGAAGCCTAAGGATTACCGTCAAGTCAAACCCTGACACCCCCTTATGATGTTTTCTTCTGTCATCATTGATCACAAGAATACAGGTGGAACTTATCCCAGTCATTAACTGTTTATCCACCAACTAGACTACACACGCGGAATCCGATGTGGTCACAATACACTTTTTGGCGTGATTAGGATCTTTAAGCAACTATAATTGTCAACCCGATATATTTGCATTGGATACACTTTCATCCTTTAGCATATGTTCGAAAATAAATCATATCAAAAAAAAATTACGGTCAATTTTGTTACCCCCTCTCTCCTAAATGAATGTTAACGAGTTTCATAAAGTCGGGCACTGCCTCAACCACTTAATGGGATTTTCGTTGGACTTTAAACTTTCATGCATGGCTCTCGTACTAAATCACGAACGGAGAAGTGTCTTTCATATCCGGTCTACTAGTTCTTTGATTTGAGCGGTGATAGTTTGCCTCCAAATGCATTTGATATCCGTCATCACCTTCGAAGGCATTTGATATCCGATCTACTAGCTCTTTGCTTTGAGCTTGATATATACGGTCTATGCGATGATGGTTAGCCACTCTTTGCTTTGAGCATTGAGCTTGATATCTGGCTTGGTATGCGGTGTTAGAAATATAGTATGAAAAATAATACAATTACAGAATTGAAAATACAATTTTAAATGCACAATTTAAATAGTTATTGGATCAACTTTGTCGATGAAACGCAAGGACGGATGTTTTGGTTGGCTGCTTACGTTGATTGATGCTCTGGTGGTTGATACTTAAGCTGGCTCCTTAAGCTGGCTGATGCTTAAGCTGACTGAAGCTTTGGCTGGCTACTTAAGCTAACTGATGCTTTGGTTGGCTGCTTAAGGTGGCTGATATTTAAGGTGGATGATGTAAGTAAGTTGCTGATGTAACCGAGGCCTATGCTATACACAGTTTACTTGAAACAGATTCGCCCTTCACTCCGTTAGTGCTTAGAGGTTTGGTAGTGAGCGGTTGTCTCTCAGGATAACAATGGAACAATCGGACTAACCTTGCACTTAGGATTCCGGCAAATTGAAGTGTGCCTTGACAGTATCACCAACGAACGATCAGGAGGCCAAAGGAAGAGGATGAGCAAAATGCAAATGCAGAGAGTCTGGAAGTTGTTGAAACTTTCATGTGTTTTGTGACTGTGGAACTGATCTCAACTTATAGGCCGAAACTAAAACGTTTTGATATGAGTATTAATCAAAATTGTTTTAATTTAACTCATTTACTCATCGCATTAAGGCTGAATTGATTCAGGAATTACACTCTATGAAATCAATGACCGGCAGTTACGAATACAAAATAAAAATTAACAAAACATAGGCTAGTCAAATCTTTGTTAATTTTTCAATGTAAAACAAACTCACTTCCAACTTCATACTTTAAGCCTTAATATCTTATTCATCCAAATTTCAATTTGAACAAATAAATATACCATTTTGATGTTTTCACATAGTAGAACATATTTTCACAATCATCTTTATTATTCGACAAACGAATCTCAAAAAAAAAAAAAAAAAAAAATCATGATACAAAATTTCCGTCACGTAAGCACACTTTTTCCAACATGCATAATGGGCCGGCTTGGTATGCGGTCTACTCTTTCTTTTGCTTTGTGCGATGATGGTTTGCCACTCTTTGCTTGAGCAGGGATAGTTTGCCTCAGAAGGCAATTGCCCGGATTGTAGGGTTACTACATAAATCTTGTACCTTTAACATTTGAGCATTAATGAATGTGTGTACTACTAAAATAGCACAAAAATCAACTTCGTTAATTGTAGTCCGAGGGAGTATTTTCTTTTCTTATGACATTTCCTTTTGTAACCTGAGAACCAACTAACTATACCTGGTAAATTACGAGATATTTCAGTAGTGCTCCATGAAGGGAACAAAATATTGGCCATAATGCCAACACCACTGCAATTTCATTTTAAATTAAAACTGAAGCTTGAAAGATCAAAAAAATCAAAATCAAATTGGTACACAACGCAAGGAAGGCGAGCCTGTAGTCAATACAGAGTCAGACCAAGAACACATCAGAACAACTAGACCCAGACAATAAAAAACGAAGAGGCAGATTTCTGATTTTCTCTTGAAACTAACAAGTAATACCCCCCCCCCCCCAAGCAGCATATTCTCTCACGTCATCTGCAACCGAAAGCATGCCGCTCTGTACTTCAGTCTGCATTTTCAACGGGTTTAGCAGCAGCATCCGCCTTAGCTTCCTCTGTTGTAAGAGTAAGAAATGAACAAAAATCAGTACATATTGATGCCACAGAATAACTCATAGCCATAATCTTGGTCTAGAATAAAGGAGAAGACAAAAAGAAATAACTCTAGAGGTATATTAACATTGCGGCTTTTTGACTAACTTAATGAGATCAACTTCACAAGTTTGCTTCAGTTTTCACATGGATAGAGGGATTACGAACTGTGAACATGCAAAAATTATTGACGTTACGTCATTTAACCAATTACCCATTTGCAAAAGAAGTGTATATAATGTATCAAAATATTAACAACTAAAGAGGAATACCATTATAAACACCAATTTTTTTAAAAATCCTTACTCCACATTTTTTTCAGGGGAACCAGAACGTTCAACTTCTGACATCAATTAGAGACGACCACCAGAGGATACAGCATCCCAGCCAACTAACATCTTCTTTACCACATGTTCAAAGGTGAATATTTCTAAAAAGACATCCAGGTCCGGCCTTATTTAATCAAAAAATACCAAAATACCATTCCGAAGATTACTTGATCATTCTTTGGAATACTACAATCCAAAGACAACTATTACCAACCCCCCGCCACATAAAAAAAAATTTGCTCATTAGTGTTGAATTTGCCTCCTATTTTCACTGTCAATTAACAATTCTGGAAGTCCCATTAACCTTCCATTCATAGTGCTTCTAACCCACCTCAATCTCTTCTTGCACAGACATGATGAGTTTCAAGTCCTAAAATATTTGAGTCCATGATCCCCTAGTTATTTATCTGATTGGGCCTTTGACTTTTCTTTTCAAGAGAAAGGTTAACTTACATCCATTAATATAGGAGTCTGTTATTAACCAAAACAAATTCAAGAAAACACAGAAGTTCTCCTTTAATAATGCCTTCATAGACATGCAATTGGCCATAATCATATTTCTTTCGCCGAACAAACATTAGAAATACAAGATTCCTCTAAATGAGACACATAATTAGTTCTTTTAGCAGACCTCTCCAAATGCAATGCAATGTACATCAGAATACATTATGACATAATAATCAACAAAATGTACCACTCCTTCCAATAATGTGTCCCCATTTCAAATGGCATGCATAGAAAGGATTACATTTCCTCTTACACATTATTACTCTGGGTTTTCACAAAGTACTTTAAGCCAGAACATAGCCAATCCTCCGTATGTTTTCATTTGGAAAACTGACAATCATCTTGTGGTTTCTTGTACCCATCTAAATTGAAAATATTCTTTACACAGTATTACGCCCTTTAAGCAGTGCCGCCCACCCCAATATCACCAATAAACCCAGCATCCTATCTTCATTTATAAAGGTTCTAACCTCTTCACATATCTAAGTACGTCGCACATAATAACTTCTAATCCATCTCATTAGCTACCCACACACTTGTACACATCTTTGCAGTTTTAAAGTGAACAAGTAAAGCTTTCCAAATCACAATATAAAATAAAAAAGAGAAACAATGGATGGCAGAATGTAACTTAAATGAAGTCATGTAGTGATCTTAATGTGCAAAGCTCAAGAACTCCAGATCTAGGGAAAAAGAAGAATTTTTTAAAGGAAATTCAACTATAAGAGAATGGAACCCAAAGAAATAGAACAAAAATAAAAAATATATTGAGATAAACCTTAACGAAATTTACAGTTAAGGTAGATATAAAGTTGTCTGTAACTTATCGCAATCAGTAAGGTCAAGTGAAAGATACTACATCACATATCGCAAAGACTATAAACTAACTACAATGTCCATGCAAAAGAATTGAATTACCTCCATCCTCTGGGATATCAGAAGTCCATAGGGTGAGATTGTCCCTCAAGAGTTGCATGATTAATGTGCTATCTTTGTAAGATTCCTCACTAAGAGTATCCAACTCTGAGATAGCTTCATCAAACGCCTGCTTTGCGAGATGACAAGCCCTGTGGAAAAAGTTATCAGGTTAAAATAGGTATTCATAATGTACCAGGGGTGGGTGCACCCATTTAAGTGTCCTATCGATGCAGTTAACTTTTTGTTTTTTTAAATAGGTAGGGAAAAACACAAACAAACAGGTCTCAAGAGGATAGAAAAGCATCTAACATAATCTGGGATGATGACAACATATACCTTTCTGGAGAGTTCATGATTTCATAATAGAAAACAGAGAAGTTCAAGGCCAAACCCAAGCGAATTGGATGGGTAGGAGAGAGTTCAGCCTCTGCTGTACTAGTAGCTGTCTGCAAACAAATTACACAATTTGGTGAACATGTTGAACAACCCACATAGATGCACCCTACTCCAGCATCCCAATAATAGAAGGACTAAACATGCCATATGGCACAGACACACCCATATTTGCACTTCACCCCAACACAGTACTGCTTCAATATGCAACCAGTTTTTACCAAACCAAAATGCTGAATTTTGCACAAAATCAGCTAAGATTAAACTGTTAGCCAAAATTCTGTTATTCAATTTTGAACCCTATTTATCAAATCTGTTTTCATCTCATATACCATCAAAAACAAAAAGATTAGGAGTTCTTCCCAAATTTGAAATGCATGATCCAACTCCCAACACACAAGCAGTACACAATTTTTACAATGCAAGCCAATCAGGCGAAACAAACAGGAGCAAAATGAGGGAAAGAACTGTTAATGAATCATAAAGTGCTAAATCAACTACCTCATAAGCTTTGAGCGACTGATCAGCAACTTCTTTCCTCTCGTTACCCGCCTTAAACTCCGCCAAGTAACGGTAATAATCCCCTTTCCTGCCACCATCGCACCATTAAACCTCTTAAAAATTAAAATATGCACAAATTTCAACATACACCACACCCAAAATAAAATACTGATCGAATCCAACCAAAAAACGACTCACATTTTGTGGAAAAACACAGCGGATTCACCAGCATACGAAGAAGGAATCAAATGCTCATCAATAACAGCCATGATATCACTACAAATAGTAGACAACTCGGATTCAACCTTGTGTCTGTACTCTTTGATCCTTTTGGCGTTCTGTTCGTTACCTCTAGCTTCTTCCTTCTGCTCGATGGAAGACAAGATCCTCCACGAAGCTCTCCTTGCCCCAATCACGTTCTTGTACCCTACCGATAGCAAATTCCTCTCCTCAACTGTCAATTCTACGTCCAGCTTTGCCACTTTCTTCATCGCATCCACCATTTCTGCACCAAAAAAAAAAAGTCAAGATGTCAAAACCCTAGGTCTTTTGAAATGAACAGAATCGTAAAAAACCTAGATCTATAGAGAGAAATTAGGTTACCGTCGTAGCGTTCGGCTTGCTCGGCGAGCTTTGCGATGTAGACGAAGTTCTCCCGTTCTGTCGCGGACGCCATTTTTGATCTGTGCAAAATTAGGGTTTCGTTTCGGCTTTCTCTCTCACTGTATGTGTGATTTTCTCAAATGTTGTGTGTGTGTGTGTTATATGTCCGGAGGTTTGGGCTTCGGGGGTTGAAGAATGGCGCTATTGCCAGAGCAATTAATGCTTAAGCTTCTCAAGAATGTTGTACATTGTGAAGGATTATGAGTACATGGTTTGGTGAGAGTGAGATTCGGGATTTGGGGGGCCGAAGTGATGGAGATGGCTGGAGGGGCAAAAGAACAACTGAATGCATCTACTACGGGGACAGCACTGGCCGGCAAGATTCTCTCACTTCTCACTCGCGTTCGTTGGATGTGTGAAACACGTTGGATCTCAAGTGCGTAATATTTGGGAGCGTTTTTCTCACGCTGCGTCAAGCGTGGGGTAAGATTGTCCGTGCAAAAAGTGAATTTTATGGCTCACTTCACCATGCTTAGATTGGAAAATGCTTTGTCCATATAAGTCGTCCCATTCGTCGAATCGCTTATGGAAAATGTTTGGACCACTGTCAATATAATATGGACCGCTCCAAACATCAAATTACGACAATGTGCTGTAAAATTCCGTGAAGCGATTTGGTGGACCGGGGCAATACATACGAGCGATAAGTATAGAGTCACTCATTTTGGAAAATGCTTGGCAGACATGTGAGTTAGTCAATATGGGTATTATGAGTGGGTTTACTGTAAGGATTATGAATTGTCTTTTAAATTTTAAATTTTCGTTTTGTAATGATTGAAGAAAAATTATTAAAAAATTATAAAAAATAGTTTCCTAGTTATTTTATGTTTCGTATTTGTATTATGTATTAGGAGTTCTTTTCTATCTTGTTTTAGTTTCCTAGTTGTTTTATGTTTCCTAATTGTTTTATGTATTAGAAGTTCTTTTCTATCGAGTGTTGCGACTATTTGAGGCATGACCGCAAGTCCAATCCGAGCATGAAAAATCTAAAAACTCAAACTTGGATGATGAGAGGAGACGCCCTAGACCAAGGAGGCAACTTGGACATGGCAAAGATGATGATGACCGAGGTTTAAAGCTCGATATTCCAGAATTCGATGGTTCCATGGATCCGGATGGATATCTTAATTGGGTTCGTAGAGCAGAGCGAGTATTCGAGTACACAGAGTATAGTGATCGAAAGAAGTTCAAAGTCTTCATTCTCAAACTTATAAAGTATGCATCTATTTGGTATGAAAATTAGAAATTCCAACGGAGATGTGAAGGTAAGTCCAAGATTGAATCTTGGAATAAGTTTATGAAGTACATTGACCATAGGTTCTTACCAAGCACCCCGACAAGATAATTTCTCTAAACTCAATCAGTTGAAACAAGGGGATTCTTCAGTAGCTCAATACATAGAAGAGTTCGAAATGTTTTCTATTATATGTGATGTGGAAGAACATGTGGAGCAAAAGATTGCTAGATTTATAGGAGGGCTTGACATCGAGATAGCAAATATGGTAGAGGTGCAACCTTGTTTTACTTTTGATGAGATTTGCAAGATATCAACAAAGTGTGAAACGCAGCTTAAGAGAAAGAAAGTGGTGAACAAGGCTGAGAGTGCGAGGGGGTTTTCTAGCTACAAAACAGATTTCAACAGCCTTATTACTAAACCGAATAAGCAAGCAAAGAAAACCGAAGACAACAAATTAAGCTACTTCTAGTGACAAGGCCGAAGGAAAGAAACCAATAAGGAACAAGAATACTATCAAGTGTTTTAAATGTCAAGGGTATGACCACTATCAATCTGAATGCCCCAATAAAAGGGTATTGACCTTGCGCGAAATTTGGGAGATAGAATACAGCCTTGTGGTCCAAACTCAAGGCACCGAAGCTGAAAAGGAGGAAGAAGGATTGGGGGAATTTGATTTCGAGGACAATAAAGGAAAAACATTGATGATTAGAAGATCTCTACATGCAAAACCCGTGACCAGTGTTCTAAAAATCGTTAGGCGGATGCTAGGCGGCAGAGGAGGGCCTAGCGCCTAGAGGACTAATCGGGGCCTAGGCGGGGCCTAGAAATCAAGGCATAATTATATATTTTCACCATAAATTTATACAATACATGCTGCAATAATAGTAAATAACTAAATATAATTAAATAAACTAAGAGTAATAATCACTAAAAGTAATGTCAACAGAGAGATTCAACACAATAATTTTAATTTTTCATTGAATCAAAGATAAATTTTTAATTTTTTTCTTAATCCATGTACTAATTAGATAATAATTTAAAAATAAAGAAAGTATTATTATTATTATTAAAAAAAGAACAAAAAAAAAAGTAAATAAAACAGAAAAATAAAAAAAAGCCACATGTGGCCGCCACTTGCCCACTTCCCAATTCTTCCTTCCAATCCAATTTCAAAAACAAAGCCAAGAAAGTCAAACAAATTTAAAATAATTATACACCTCACACATTCTCCCAGACAAACTTACTTGCACCCTACCCCTCATTCTCCTCCTCTATCTCTCCACCGAGTTCTCTCCCCCTCTCACTCACTCTCACCAAAAAAAAAAAAAAAATTACAGTAAATCAAACTCTCTTTCACTACGACTCTACCTCTTCCGCCTACCAGCAAACTCCCTTCTTCTACAAAACACTACTCACCCAGAAACAAAACCATAACACTCAGTTTCTTGTCAACTCTTTCTCTTTCACGGGACGGCGACGAGCGGCGTCCGCAGTGTTAGGCGGCGGGCGGCGTGCTCTTTTGATCTGTTCTAATTGCTTGATTTGGAGATGAAGAGACTCACGAGAGAGGACATTCTTTGATTCGAGCCCTAGTCCCTTCTAATTCTAAACCAAATTTATCTTTTTTTTTTTTGCAAAACATCTAGGCGTGGGCGGCGACTGGTCGGCGCCTAGGCCGTTTAGGCGGCGATTTTTTGAAAAAACGCCTTATTGCCCGATTTGGTCCATTTCTCAGCGGTAGGGGGGCGATTAGCGCCTAGGCGGCGACTAGGCGGGCGCCTAGCCCGCTTTTTAGAACACTGCCCGTGACAATGGAGGAAGAGCAAAGAGAGCAAATTTTTCATGCTAGGTGTCTAGTGCAAGGAAAAGTGTGTGACCTAGTAGTTGATGGAGGAAGTTGTGCAAACGCAGTCTCTACCATACTCATCAATAAGTTGAAAGTACCAATCACTACACGTTCACGCCCCTACAAACTACATTGGCTCAACAATGGCTACGAAGTTAAAGTAAGTTGACAAGCCCTAATTTATTTTTGAATGGGTAATTATAAAGATGAAATACTATGTGATGTTGTACCAATAGATGTGTGTCATATATTGTTAGGACAACCATGGCAATTCGATCAGTTTGTTACCCGTGATAGGAGGGAGAATGCATACGTCGTCAAGAAAGATGGCAAGAAGTTCAAGCTTAATCGTTTGTCACCTCTAAAGTAACACCAATCCGAACTTTGCCACAAAAAGCAAGACTATTTGCTAGTGAACGAGAGGTAGAACAAACAATAAAGGTTGGACAATTGGTTTTTTTTTTTTTTAACCCGCTAGGCCGAAAGTCAAGAAGGGGAGGAATTACATCCTTTGGTGAAATCAGTCATTGAAAAGTTTAAGGATGTGTTTCCCATGGATTTGCCCCCCAGGGCTACCACCAAGGAGAGGGATTGAGCATTAAATAGACTTGACACCCGAAGCACTATTACCTAACAAACCTGCTTAGAGATGCAATCAAGAAGAGACTAAGGAGCTTCAAAGCAGATTGAAGAGTTGATAGCCAAGGGGTATGTTGAAGAAATAATAAGTCCTTGTGTGGAACTGGCTCTATTAGTACCAAAGAAGGATGGAACGTGGCGAATGTGTATTGATAGTAGGGATGTGAATAACATTACTATTAAATATCAATTTCTTATGCCAAGGTTAGATGACATGATTGATGAGCTTCATGGGGCTATAGTGTTCTCTAAAATTAACTTGAGGCATCACTATCATCAGATTTGTATGCATGAAGGAGATGAGTGGAAGATTGTCTTTAAAACGAAGCATGGATTATATGAATGGATGGTGATGCCATTCGGGCTCACAAATGCTCTGAGTACTTTTATGAGATTGATGAATGAAGTGTTAAGACCATTTTTGGGCAAATTTGTAGTCATTTATCTAGACGACATATTGGGGTATAGCAAAAGTGAGGAAGAACATGTACAACATCTTGAAGAGGTTCTTACGGCATTAAGGGAGAACAAGCTTTATAGGAAGTTAAAAAAGTGCTCATTCATGCAGCCTAGTATGATGTTTCTGGGGTATGTGGTGCCTATGAAGAAAGGGGAGTTGGTGCAACCAAATGCTATAGCAAAATTAAAGACCATACAGCAACTACATGAGCAAGTTTGTGCAAGAATTGAGAAGGTAAATGAAGCATACAAAAAGAGAGCCAACAAGAACTGAAAATAACCTGAATTTCAGCCCGGTGATTTAGTATGGTTATACTTGCGAAAGGAAATGGTTCCTAGTAAAAGGAAGAATAAATTGATGCCAAGGGCTGATGGTCCTTTTCGATTGGTGGAACGAATAGGAGACAGTGCATACACGTTAGATCTACCCGGAGAGTACTCGGTGAGTGCTTCTTTTAATGTGGGCCATTTGTCTCCATATGTTGATGACGAGATGCTTAAAGAATTTAGGTCAATTCTATCCAAAGAAGAGGAGAATGATGCAGGTGTATTATGGGATTCTGTGAATAAAGTTGTGGATGCAATGCAAGCAGATAAGAATAACTTAACGTTGTCACTTGAGGCTTTGATGATGGAGATTGGCAAGACACACGACTTGAGAAATATTATGGGAGTCACATGCATTACAAATAAGGGGCAAGGCATGATTTTGGAAAGATTAGGCAAGAAGGGCGTGACCTAGCTTCTAGAAGCTTTAAGGTCCTGCAAGGCAAGGAAGGCAGCCGTGTTTCCCTTAAGGATTTGGAATTCTTTTCTAACTTGTTTTAGTTTCCTAGTTGTTTTATGTATTAGGAGTCCTTTTTAGTTTGTGTTACTAATTAGTTTCCCTTGTGGAATAGGTTTTTGTTAGTTTTTTTCTTTTAAAGCCTATATAAAGATCTTTACTTCATGCATTGTAAGACGGATTTTAAGAAGAGAGTAATAGAAAACGAACAAGTTTGTTCAACACACTCGGTTATTACAATCCTTAGGTTTAGACAAAATAATACCAACGGGATCTTTACGCTAGACGAGTGAAACCTAGCTAATGAACCCGCCATTCAACCTTCTTTCTGCTGCAACTTCATTGTTTTCCATACAACCTTCATTCATACTTCCATAAACATCAAAACCAGCAACGTATACGCATCAAAAACCCAATAATTAAGCTTCATCAACCCCTCGATTTGCGATCGCACCTTGAATATCATGAGCATGGTTGGGGCTCTACTCTTTAGCGTTGTGATGTTACGTTGGTTGTGGAACATCACAACCGTAACACAACCTAAGGAGAAAATGGTTGCAATAAGGCCACGGGCATTGGTCGTGGGCACTCCTTCTGGTGTGATATAAGCATCTTGTTAACACTTGAGTATTTTTATTATTAAAAAAAAAATTCAGGTATACTAATATATTTCATAATTGCTAGACTTTTTAAATATGAACACTTTTGATCAGAAAGGAGGGAGTACATCATAATTACATTCAAGGCAAAAATTGTCATTTTTTGCCCTAAAAGTTCACTATTGGCCTTAAAAGTGTTTCTTTGGGCCTTTAAAATGTCACTTTGCATTTAAATAAAAATTATCACTTTAAATGAAAATTATCACTTTTTTTTCAAAAAAGTGTCACTTTCTCTCATAAAAGCATCACCATCACTTTGCATTTTAAATGTAAAAAAAAAAAGTGATAATTTTCATTTAAGATACAAAGTGACATTTTTAATGCCAAAAGTGACTTCGTCTTACGAACTAAGATCCGTAAGACGGTCTCATAAGAGACTTACTATATTCAATAGTTTAATATGAAGTATGTATGTTTATAAGTCCTATTTATATTGTTTGAATATTTATGTCGTTCCCTCCATCCTATAAAATAGTCTCTTTCTTTTCTATTTTCCTAAAATAATAGTTTCGTTTCTAAACTTTAACCGATATACTTACATAATTTTTTAAATAAAAATTTGTTTTTTAAATGACATTTCTAATGTCTCATTCACACAAAAAGTTGTCATGTTAGTGCAAATATAGGAAATATACCGAAAAAATATTACATTAAAAAATTGAACTTGTCAAACATGACAAAAAAAAAAATTTGAAATAAAAAGAGTATATATTAAGCAAGAAGAACATTTGGTGTCTTTTTTGACTTCTAGACTCTCCTTCTACTTAGCCCACTTTCTACCGGCTTCAAATCATCTATCACATAATATTGTCTCATTCTCTGTCACTCTAATCACTCGTTGCCACATGTTCAATTGGTTTTTCCCAATTTTTAGCCAATTTACTCTTTCGTCATTCTCCGTCCAGCCCTAGTTAAATTGATTAAAAAAATTTAAAAAAATAGAAACGGCCCTATGTCTACCTTCTCGTATTCGTATCGCAGAGCTTCGGCGCCTGCTAGCCTTCCTTTATTCGTCTGTAATCTGTGATCCATTTCACCACTAGTAGTCACAACCACGAGCCTCCGTTTCCCTTGCCTAGGGCCGCTTCTAATTGAGGCCAAAAATCTCAGCCTCGTATGGACATCAAAAATGCATTTGGTGGTAATCTTCCATCATGTTGTCGGTTGAACTTTGAAGGGGTTGGGGACTCATAAAAGAATGTAATTGTGATGAAATATTTGACTCTATGTCAGAAAATAATGTCGAGATAACTATTGAGAAAATACACATGAAAATGTCCACGAAAGATATTGTGCATATCGGGATGGAATTCGAAACAGAAGAAGTTGCTCATAAATTTTAGGTTTAATTATCAATTTTGTCACTGTACTTTGCAACTTTTTTTAGTAAGCTCACTCTACTTATTTTTTTCTCCTAATTAATCACTGTACTTGGCATTTCGAGTCAAAAGGGTCACCCAAGCTAACTGTCGTTAATTCCATGGACGAAATCGCATGAAAAGACATTACTGCCCCTTTAGTTATGCCCATGTCGTGCATGTGGTCCAATTTTCACACTTAGTCGTGAACAAAGATTCATTTGATTTCGAAGACAAAACCAAGACGAAAAACGAGAGAGTGACAGTGAGAGTGCGATAAATCAGATTGTATATCTAGCTTTTGATTTTGAAAACAAAAACCAAGACGAAGACTCGTAATCCTGAGAAGTGCATGGTTTTGGTTGAAATCAAACGACATTGAAGGCAAGCTTCGTTTCCATGTTCACTTGTTAACTGATTTGAGTTGAGTATCATGTATACAAATTAGGGCTTCTTTGAATAAACCCTAATTTATGTTATTGATGATACACACTTAAGGTTTAATGCATAAATTAAACTTATCCTGCTCGATTCTGTGAAGTTTTTATTTAAGTTCTTCTGTGATATGGTCCCCGCACTAGTAATTTAATATTCTGTTTGACCTTCCATTGCTTTGTTTTACTACCTTTGTTTGTCTGATAATGGTTCCCCACCCCTTTTTTTCTTATTAAAATGCAGAAAATGTTGAAAATAGCTGTGAAGTGTCATTATGGGGGTGAATTTGCCCACGAAAAGCCACATAGATATGTGGTAAAGGTAATATACTCGGAGTTAGACCAATCAGACCTGTCATTTGGTAACTTGAAAGGTAGAGTAGTAAATGAACTAGGACACCCTCATGTGACTGAAATATGCTATAGTGTAGCAATTGACACTCCTGGAGACACTGGGATTAGGGCATTGCATACCCTAAAAGATTGGGATAGACTCTTGTAAATAGCTAATCATTTAGGTCAGGTTGAGCTATTTATCTTACATGAGGATGGGGTAGAAGAACTTGAATTAGATAGTGACTATGAGTATGCAGTTTCTGATGGATCTAGCAGTGATGATGATGGTTCAGAAGTTAGCTTGACTGATGAGGACCTAGAAAATGTTAATGATGATGAGGAGTTACTTAATGCTAGGAAGAATTTGATTGCCTTAAAGAAAAAGGGTAATGTGACATCACAGTCTGTTGGGATTAAAAGGATAAGGTTTTCTTATAATTTTGGTGAAGGTACATCTAGAATGGGAGGTGAGAATGACAACCAGTCAGTTAATTTAAATCAAGAGAATGCTTCTGAAATGTTGTATGAGGAAAGAGATGCAGATTATCCCCCTGATTCTGATAGTGGAAGTGAGGATGAGGATAATGATCATGTTCAGAGAATTGTGACACCAAAATACCCAAGGTTTAACTCTAAATGTGATATGAAGAATAGGGAATTCAGTTTGCATGAAACTTTCTCTACTGTTCAGGAGCTTAGGAATGCAATCAAAGATTATGGATGTATGAATGGGTATGACATTAAGTTCTTGGTAAATGACAAGAAAAGGGTCCATGTAAAGTGTATGAATTCTGAGGTTTGTACTTGGGAAATTTGGGTAAGCACTATTCGTGACGAAACAACTTTTCAGATCAAAACAATTACTCCAAACCATTAGTGTGGGAAGAGATTCAAGAGTAGGTGTTGTTCAGTTGCATGTCTTGCAAAAATGTATCAACAAAAGATTTTAAGCCACCCTAAATGGAAGTTGAGAGAATTTAAAAAAGATGTAATGGATATGTACCAATTGAATGTGAGTACGATCATGTGCCTTAGAGCTAGGTCTAGGGTGCTTCATGAAGAGTTGGGATCCCTACATGACCACTATGCCAAACTCTGGGATTACAGAAAAGAGTTAAAAAGTCGTAATGAAGGCACCACTGTTGAGATTGACACATGGGTTCATCCAACAACTAATCAAGAATATTTTCACAAAATATACATATGTTTTAGGGCATTGAAAAAGGGGTTTCTAAATGGGTGTAGGCCTGTTCCTGGGCTAGATGGACGTTTCTTAAAAGGTATTTGTAAAGGGGAATTATTGGTTGTTATAGGTAGGGATGCCAACAATCAGATGTATCGAGTGGCATGGGCTGTAGTTCAGGTTGAAAACAAGAATTCTTGGAAATGGTTCATTCAGTTATTGAAGGATGACTTAGATTTAGGTAGTGGTGATGGATGGGCTGTTATAACTGACCAACAAAAAGGCCTTATGGAGGCTGTACATGAACTTCTTCCTTGGGTTGAGCACAGAAATTGTGCAAGACACATTTATAGCAACTGGAAGAAAGATTTCAAGGGTGGTGAGCTGAGAAAGGCTTTTTGGTCAATTGTCTATGCAACAAACGAGACTCAGTTTCAAAGGGAATTAGATCACTTGAAAGAGATTGATGAGGAAGCATATCGTGGGTTTATGAAGAGAGACCTTGGGCAGTTCTGCAGGGCTTTCTTTAGGACAGACTTGAAGGTTGACAATGTTGAGAATATTATGGCAGAAGCTTTTAATGGGACAATTGTGGAGTACTTTAGAGTTAAGCCTATCATTTACATGTTAGAAGAAATAAGATTGTATATGATTTCTAGGTTGGAGAAAAGGAGAGAGTGGATGATGAAACAAAATGATGAGTACTGTCCAGCCATCAAAAAGATTTTGGAGAAAAACAAAGAAAATGTTAAGTACTGGAGCTCAATTTGTAATGGTGATGGGGAGTTTGAAGTGGAGTATAGAAAGGAGGGTTATGTGGTCAACATTGGGAAGCATACTTGCAGTTGCAGAAAATGACAACTTATTGGAATTCCATGTACACATGCCATCGCAGCCATCCTCCAAACAGGTGACAGGCCAAAGAAGTTCTTGGATGAGTGTTATTTAAGGACAACATTTTTGAAAGCATACAAATATTCTCTAAGGCCAATCTGTGGTGAAGATCAATGGCCAAAGTCTAGCAAGCCACCTCTGCATATTGCTACTCCTAGAAGAATGCCTGGTAGACCTAGAAGATGTAGAATGAAGAAGCCACATGAAGAAAAGAAGGATGATCAACCAAGTCAAGCTCATTCAGGTAATTGTTTGACCATTCCCTGGTTACAAATTTTTATTATTATGATATTCTTAATTGTTAGTATTGCAACTGCAGGTGCTCCAAAGAAACTTGGCAAGTCAAGAAAAGGTCATGACATGCAAGTTTTGTAACACAATTGGCCACAACAAAAGGGGTTGCCCCAAAGTAAGTTAGTTGCTGCTGCTGCAACCGAGGTAGCATAATTTATTGTGCTATTTATTGAACTCTCAAGTCAACTTAACACTTTAAAATAATTGACACATTATGCATTCAACAGGGGGGTGAACCTACTGAAACTCATGGTACTGCATATCAATCAACCAATGTCCAATCAACCAACTCAATCAGTTCCACTTGTTCCAACTCAATCATCTCAGGTAATTGTTTGAACATGTTTTAGTTACCATTTTTTATGATTGTGTTTTAACCCCATTTTTTATGATTGTTCCAACTCAGATTATTACTGTCCAGTGGTTTAAATCTCCTACTACAACTCAATCAACAAATGTGAAATTTAATGAACATGATGCAACTCAGTCCATCAATGTGCAATGCAATCAAATTGGAGAAGTCCATCAATGTGCAATACAATTTAATCAAGTTACAAAGCAGTCCACCAATGTGCAATTTAATCAACCTGGTGCAACTCAATCCATACAGGTTGTATTTAATTTTGGATGAATCATTCTATTTATGAGTATGCAGTCTTAATTATATTCTGATTTGAATTACTCTCTATGCATTGCAACAGGGGGTTAAAACCACAGACTTAGCTTCTGATATTAATGAAATTCACAGCATTGTGCAATATAGTACACCTATTCCATCCCAATCCACTCAGGTAGTATATTCTGTTTCTATATCAATGTGCATTGGACTATTTGCGTTGAGATGTATTGAAATGTTTGTTGTGTGATTGAATGTCTAGCAATCTGCTGCTGCAACTAAATCCACCCAACAAAGCTACAGAAGTTCACCAAAGGTTCACCAGTCAAAAGAGGAGGTGTGATGGCAACAATCAGGAGTGAAACATTAGGTAGACAACTATCAACTACAGCTGTCAATGAAACACCAATGAAACTAGTGTCAAGTGAAGCACCTAGTGGACAACCAATGAAAAGGATGACTCAAGAAATGCCTCCAAATCCAGTTACATTGAAGAAGATTAAAATTGAGAAAGGAGAAGAAATGAAGAAGGTTAAAGCTCATCAAGAACAGGAGAAGACTAGAAAATCACGGAGGTCTATGTTAAACCACCTGATGAAGATGGGAAAGGAATTAAATGGAAAGACATTTGTGATTGATTAAGTGTTCACATGTTAGGTTATGGTTGGTAATTGAACAATGTCTAGACATGATTGTTATGGTTTTTTTTTGTACTTGTTAATGGTAACTTATACCCCTGTTTTTGCTACTTATGTTTGGTAACAATTGACTATGCTTTGGTACTTGTGTTTGGTAACCAATGTATATCAAGGGGTGCTTGACAATCTTGGATCTAATTGAACATTGTGTAGATATTTGAGATTATGTTTTTTAGTAATGGAATGGTATCCAGAACTTTAATATTGTTAGTACTTTATGCAAGTAGCCAATGTATATCTATGTTTTGGTACTTCAGTGTTGTTCATTGTGATGATTCTTGTTCATTATCCAATTCACCAAAGGGTTTTGGTACTTGTTCTATTTTGGTACTTGAAGTACTTCAATTGGTCATTGCAATTGGTCATTTCAATTGATCATTGCAATTGTCCAATTGCTTAAACCATTACTATCCAATTGTTCATTTAGTTTTGGTACTTGCTCTGTTTTGGTACTTGCAATTGGTCATTTGACTTGGTCATTGCAATTGGTCTTAAGTATTCAACAAATGCCATGTTCATGTCAATTAATTTCTAATGCCATTTCCATTAACTTTGATGTCATTACACAACTGTCCCATCATATACTACATAATATTACAACCATCATTAACCAACCAAAACATTATGGCCCTGTCCAAAAACTACAATTACATCACAACCTAAGGCAACATAAATTGGTGAGTGAGTTTGGCATTCTTGTACATTAAGAGGCCACTTACAATGACAACAAGTACAATAATCATCTTGTCCTTCCAACCATTTGCACCTAACTTTGTTTTCAAGATAGCAATCTCTTCCTTCAATATACAATCCTCCTTTTTCAAATTTGAATTCTTCATTTTTGTACTTGCAAGCTTGGTTGACATTGTCTTGATCTCAACCTCTTTGTTCTTGAACACATTGAGCAGATCTATTGCTCTTTCAGTCATTGGAGGATCATACCAAGCAAAGAAGTTGCACTTATTTTCCTCATCCTGTTACCAATTCACAAAATATATCAAAATTTCAAAATTTAAAATTTTTTGTAATGGAAATGAACTATCAGAGAAATTTAGGCAAATTTCAAAATTTTAAAGTCACTAATTGAAAAATAACAGAAATTAAACCATCACCAATGACAGAAATTAAACATAACAAAAAGTAGAAATTAAACAAGAAATGAACCATCAGAGAAATTTATAGAAATTTAGGCAAATTTCACAATTTTAAAGCCACTAATTGAAAAATAACAGAAATTAAACCATCACCAATGACAAAAATTAAACATAAAAAAAGTAGAAATTAAACAAGAAATGAACCATCAGAGAAATTTATAGAAATTTAGGCATATTTCACAATTTTAAAGCCACTAATTGAAGAATAACAGAAATTAAACAGGAAGAAGGCCCCAAATTCTAATTTTTTTAGTTGATTAAAAACCTAATTTTGATTTCATTGCTTCGAACCAAATCACATACCTTTCAGTTTGCGCATCAAAAAAATCTCATACCCGGATGCTCATCAGTCCATGATGTCCACATTCGAGCCCTAATACCACACAAACAAAACCTTTCTTCAATCAAATCAGATGAAAGAGATCGAAGTCCCCTCGATTTACTTGAAATGGAATTTGAGCTTCTTTGCATTTTGATGTGCTTCAATTTGAGCTTCCTTGTGGCTGGATTCGATCTCCTTCAGCTTCAATGGCTGGATTCGATCTCCTTCAGTGGCTGAATTTGAGCTTCTTCAATGGCTGGATTCGATCTCCTTCAATGTATGAATGAAGAAGGAAATGAAACCACGACTTGCATAAGGGATTCTTCAATGGCCGGATGGTCACGCGTGCAGTACATGACTTGCATAAGGGCATTTTTGGGTTTTTAGAAAATATTTAACAAAATGAATAAATGAATGTACATAAATGAATAAATGAATGTACAAATAATTAATTGGCAACAAAGTCCAAATAAATGTACATATCAAAATTGAATGAATTTTGTACCTACAGAGGTTAATACGAGCGAGGTATACACGTAATAAAATAATTACGTAACAAAATAAACACGTAATATTTACATGTTACAAAAATAAAATAAAAAAATACAAACACGTAACATTTAATACATGTCATAAAAGTAATACGTAATAAAATAAAATATGTAACAAAATCAAAACATATAATATTTAAATATATCACAAAAATGAAACAAACCCATAACATATAAACATGTTATAAGAATAAAATAAACGTTCATGCAAAGCATAAAAAAAATATGAGTCTAGCCCACTTAAAAAAAAAAAAATCATTCCCTCGCAGAGTCGCCACTGTGAGAATCCCGATCCGATCTTGCCGGTCTCGTTAATAAAAAATGAGCGGTTTCTGAATATATGAACAAGTGCGTTGAATACATCCGGGTCTCATTATGAACTCCCAAAAATGTAATAAATGTCTAAAACACATTTATATAAAAAAACATAGTCGACACCCTTGTTTATATAGAGAACAAGAGAAAAACTGAAATTCTAGGTTCGGGGGCTAAGTCACGAGCTGGGAAGGGGTTAGACACCTAACTCCTCCTTTCGGTGTCTATGGTTGCTAATATGCTCGAAAATAAATATTACGGTGTATTTATGTTACTAGAGCCGGCAAAATTAGCCCAATCCAATGGGCCGGCCCAACCAACCCGATATTATGGGGGGCTTGGGCTTCAATTTATAAGGCCCGAAAAAATTTGGGCATTTTTGGCCCGGTCCAATAGGCCCGTGGGCTAATTGGGCTCGGGCCAAAAAGCCCAATTTTTTCGGGCCAGCCCAGCCCAGCCCGATACACTTTTATTAAGTTTTCAATCAAATAATTTTTTCTGCTTTAAGTGATCTTTTAGTGTTGTACATGCTGTGTACAAAACAAGTTTATGTGCAATGCTTTTAAAAATAAAGGGAACGGACAGGAGTGTAAATTATTTGGAATAGACAGGAGTGTATCTTCGAAGTCCAAGACTTGGTTATTTGAAGTCATGAAGTTTATGTTCAATGTTTCCAAGATTAATAAAGGGAACGGACAGGTGTGTAAATTATTTTTTTAATTAATATGAAAATATCTCTTATGTTTATGTGCAATGCTTTTAAAAATAATTAGAAAAATGTTTGATTGAGGTTAATGCAAATTTTCAGTCAATTGTTTCTTATGTTTTTAATGTATTTTACACTCCACTGTTTACAAACAATTTATATAGTTGTATTTTAATCATCAAGATACGACTTATTATTTAGAGATTTTATTTGATAAATTGCAGACTTGTAATGAGTTGTGAATTTTTTTTTATGTGATAACTTGTAAATTTTGTAAAAAATATGTTTTGGTAGAAATTTGGGCCGATTTGGCCCGAAAGCCCGAAAGCCCGATGACTTATAACTGGGTTGGGCTGGGCTAGAGGTTTGAGGCCCGATGTAGTTTTGGTGGCCTGCCGATTTTATATGTTGGCCCGATGGGGGCTGTAAAGCCCAGCCCATTGCCAGCTCTAATGTTACGTGATAAAAAATGGTAATGAGAAAATAATAATATTCACTTTAAAAGAAAAGAAAATATTTATACAAATAAATATAAATATAGCACACCAAATTAAAATCAAATTTGGTCAACTCTAGTAATCTAAAGTCTACAAAACTAAAATAAAAGTCTACAATACGGGATCAAATACTAGCATGTTAATATTGTTAATATTATTAATTTAAACATACTAAACTAAGTATACGTATTATAGTAATATAACTAGCATAATAATATAAAATTAAGCTCATCATTATAATACTCCCTCTGTCCCTTAATTATTGTCTTATTTGACCCAACATACGGATTAAAAAAAAATAATTGACTTGATTATTAATATTAGTATAATGTGTGATTTCCTTTAATGCCCATGTGTATATGCCCATGTATATATGGTCCATAATAAAAGTAAGGGAAAAAGTAAGGATAAAATGGTAAAAATGATGTCCTAAAAAAGAAAGTTTTCAAACAAAATTATTATTTTGGGACGGACAAAAAAAAAAAAAGAAGACAATAATTTAGGGACGGAGGGAGTAATAATAACAAAAAAAACCTCAAAAATAACAAACATTCTTAACAATCAAAAGTGGCGTGCATGGTCAAAACAAAGAAAAAAAAAGGATAGTTAAAGGATCAAAGTTGAAGAAAACAACAAATCGAATCAAAAAGCAGTGTACGGTCCGCTGCACACCATAGCCTGCATCTTCTTCATTTTGCTCCGTTTTGCTTTATTACTTTGTTAGTTTTTTGATATGGGGGTTTCGAGGTTCAAAATTAAAGCCCAAAAAATTATCTTCTTTACTGAAAATCATGATTGACATGTACCAAAGCTTAACTAATCAAAACATACATGCTTTACGAAGATTCAAAGTTTAACAATTAATTACAAACTTAAAACAAACAAACTGTGAATATAAAAAACCAAGAACAGAGGCTTCCAAACTTGATTTGACAGATGAATTACATGTATCTACATGCTAAACGTATCAAAGTATATATATATATATTTACATGTTTACAAACTATTCAAGCTATTTACATGGCTAAAACGAAAGAAATCGAAACGATCCGAAGGTTCTCAGCTTCTGTCATTTTACAGAATTCGGGCCAAGTTATAGGTTGTTGATTCGTGATTTATGCTTCCCCAGCTCCCGATACGAGGAAAGGAAGACTTACATTATTTATTTTGTGTGTTTTGAGTGTCTATGTGTGTTTGTGTTTACTCTGTGTGTTGTGTGTGTATGTGTCTATGCGTGTATATCTGAGAGAGAGAGAGAGAAACGAAGAGTATTTCCACTTGTGTGAGATCTCTCCTTTTCTTTGGTTGAAAGGGAGTATATATAGGAGGATTTGAGAGATATTTTGATGTTACTCTCATCCCTAAGACATCCACGAAGCTTCCTTACAGCTTGTAGCATAAGGTTTGGCTAGAGAAAATATCTTCGACGTCAACATCGTCGGGCAAACTTGCAGAGGAGAGTTACATCCTTTGGTGTGCGGCACACCAAGTGATGGTGGCTGTTTTTCTCAACTTTTTCTCGGTCTTTGCACTTTGGCCCTTCGTCTTTGTTTTTTTGTTCCATTGCTCCTTTCTGGAGTTAACTGAAGCCGTTAAGTTCTTTTTGGACGTCGTCGTTATGTCTTTAGTCCGTTGGATGCTTTGTTTCCTGAAATTATCATAAAAATATGTGTTAGTCCATTTTTATAAACAAATAATTATTTATAGGACAGTTTGTAATATAGGTGTACGAATTTGGGGTGTCTACACCACCCAACCCCAACCCATCTGCCAAGCCTTGAAATTGAGCTGGGTTGGCCCAAACCAAATTTGTATCGAAACTCTAAAACTAAAGCCCAACCTATCTTAATATCGGGCCGGATCGGGCTAGCCCATGGGCCGACTCATTGTTTCGGGCTAATTTGCACTAATTTTGATATTTTTGTCAGCCAGCACGCAAGCGAGTGAGAGAGAAACAGAAAGAGAGTGAGAGAGAGAAAGAGAAAGAGAGAGAGAGAGAGAGAGAGAGAGAGTGAGTGAGAGAGAGAGAGTGAGAGAGAGAGGGAGAAAAATGGACTGAATTTGTATTCAATTGGGCAGCTCCACGGTAGATTGACAAGGGAAAGGGAGGCTGGTGGTTGCGACTGGATATATAATGGATCATAGATTACATGGGGTAGACAAAGGATAGCGAGCTCCGAAGCTCCGCGATACGAATACTAGAAGGTAGACACGTAGGGCCGTTTCTGTTTTATTTTTTTATTTTTTATTTTTTTAATCAATATAACTAGGGTTGGACAGAGAATGATGGAAGCGTAAAGTGACTGAAAATTGGGAAAAGCCAATAGGAC
This sequence comes from Platycodon grandiflorus, assembly GCA_016624345.1. NCBI lineage: Eukaryota > Viridiplantae > Streptophyta > Magnoliopsida > Asterales > Campanulaceae > Platycodon > Platycodon grandiflorus. The sequence goes on from CM028361.1 coordinate 80,308,642, forward strand.
ACGTAGCATGTAAGACCCCGACCCTAATTGTAATACCATGGTCCTTCCTATATTTCATGTGTTAATTTTGTTACATTGTTATCAAGTTAGACATGTGTGTTTGGGTTTCAAATGTGTTTCAAACTTTATTGGAGGTTAGGATCATTTAGGAATACTTAGTAAACATTTTGTTTTGAGCATAAGATGGAAAGATACACACAAAAGCATGGATACATGGTTAAACCCGAAATTCTGTCCATCCGAATAGTCTGTAGTAATTTGGTCATAGCTTTGTGTAGAAAACTCGGATTTGCAAACCTTTTGATTCTGTGTAAACTAGACTCAAAGAGATTTCCAACCATATCTTATTTGTAATTTTTAGACTTGTAGATCGTATGTGAAGAAAGGTGAGATTAGTGTGTGCAAGTCATTTCTTCACCATCCAACCAACAAATCTTCAATCCAAGCATTCCATTTTGAAGGTCTTGACTAGAGGATCACTCTCCACCAATTGCATGTTGGATTTCTTGGGTTTTCTTGAAGTGAGTTCATCAAGAAGTAAATAACTATAATGTTTTGTATGTTTATGAGTTGAATTGAAAGAGTAAAGCATGTAGGATGTGTTGGTTGTTCATCTTTGTGTTAATTTCTTGGAAATATGAAATTTTTCACTCCAAATGATGTTGTGTTATACTAAGTTGCTGGCTTGACTTGGAAATATGATTTAGGAAAGAATTGATGATCTTATGAAACCATATACATAGTTCTTGCAATAAGCTTAGTCACTACTTTGGGTTATATTGTAGAATTTTCTGGGAAAGATCCGTCCATGGGAATTGCATGATTTTTGGATATGTTTTCAATTTATATGTTGTGTAGCATCCTGTAAATTTTCATTGAGTTTTGATATTGGAAAGTACCTCAAATGGGTCTTGTTATATCGCTGCGCAGAAGGAACTGTTGCTGGAAATTATGGTTTGTAGTTCAATCTTTATGTGATTGCATGTTGATGAATACAAGTCCAAATGGACTGATTTAAAATGGTAAATTGTAATTTGGAATTTCGTCGGATGCTGAGCTACAGTCCGCCATGAGCATTGGCGTGAGCAGCTAAGCTAAGGATAAGATTCATAATATTTGGACATGCATAGAATATTTGGTGAGATGTTAGTTACAAGTTAGAACGAAAAACACATGAATTTTGAGTTAGTTGCAGTCCCTGTTTTGGGCTATTTTCGTGAAAATTCTGGTACTAATCTACGATTGGGAATTTGATGAATTTTGGATATGTTATTCTTATGTATGTTAGATTGTTTTCTGTAAATTTTCATAAATTTTAGAGGTGGGAAAGTACCTCGTTTAGGTTGTGTTTTATCGCTACGCTGAGTAAACTGTTGCTGGAAATTCTGGGTATTAGATCTAACTTTAAGTGGCTGATTCTTGATGATTATAAGTCCAAATGAGGTGATTCAAAGTGGTAAAATATAGTTCCATATGTCTAGTTTCTAAATATGGAATAATTGTAATATTTGGATTTTTTCAGAATATTTGGTGATTTTAATGGAATTACCACGCAGTGCTGAAAAGTTATTATTTTTGTTAGTCTCCGTGATTCAGAGACTTGTTGAGTTGTAAGTGTTATTATTGGTAAATCTTGAGTATTAGTAACTTACTAGAATTTTGTAAGTGGTTACTCGCAATGAACTTGCAGGACTTATATGGGTGGTAATACACTAAATTTGGAGTATTTCGATAATGTAGTTATTTAGGGACGATACTACGGTTCGTCCCGATGTTTCAAAAATGGGTAATGACTCTAGCTGAGTCGACATGAGATGATATATTTTTATTGAACACTATATGAGTTATATTCTAGTTGTGACTGATTCTTGCAGAGTTGCATAGGACGTATTAAACAAACGTCGAATCTTGTTGTTAATTTATTAATGTGTAGAATTGACTCTACGGAGTTGATTAATGAGTAGTATAATTCACTACGGGTTGTTATTTAGTCTCCTACGATATTGGATGACGTATTGTGAAAGTGATTATTCGTAAGAACTTGACTTTAGCTAATTCAATTATACATGAGATGACATACTGTGATTATCGTTCTAATTCGGACGAAGTGACTTGTAATGAGTCGTGATATATATAGTACACGACGATAGTGTTATGTGATGGTTTATGCTATACATGAGATAAAGTGTATTGAGTGATTATAGGATACTGTAGAGATCCTAAGTTGAGTTGCACAATAGGCCTACTTTGCATATTGTCTTGTTTTGGTTATATGTTCAGTGATTATGGACATTGTGAGATTGTTCTAGTATGTGATAGGACAATCATCCTACTTTGATGATTGAGTGTGTGTATAATGTTTACTAGCACACTTTGTTGATTTGTTGTTGTAGGCTTATTGTAACCTACTTGAAACATTCGTATTGTTATTGAATGTTGTTGTTGTGGTATGCTCCCTACTTTGGAATATGACCGTTTATTTTAAATGTCGGGTAAATATTCTACTTGAGCATTTAGTTTAAGTCCATGGCATGTTTGTTTTGGCGGTGTATTGACACTCGATTATTGCGGGAGCCGGGCTACGTAATAGTTGAAGGCCAATACATCGGGCCTCGTCCTACCGTTGGCCACGGTAGAGGAATAGCGCCAAGTGTTGTATGGCACCCGCGACTTTGGTAAGCTATTACTGTCGTGATTTTACCGGGTTGTAGGGAGCGGTGGGCACCCGGTGTTGTGAATACAAAAAAAATGGTTCACAGGTTCTTTGTTTAATACTCATGATTTTGTTTATGGTTCGAGCACGTCAACAATGGCTTCGAATTCAGGATTTGGTTTATTGATCGAGCACGTCAACAATGGCTTCGATATTTTGTATTATATTGGTTGGTTGGTTGGAACTATTGATTTGGTCGGAGGTGTTCCTCGACGTCGTATCCCTTTAATTATGTTTACTTACCGCTCTCATGTGTTTCCTATACAAGCGAATGATGGTCACAATTTCCAACTGGTATGGGAGGGTTGGCGATTGTTGAGCCTTTCGTTAGTATACGGTTGGTTGCCTTTATGTGCTCCTACATGTTTACTTTTCTGTTATATTGTTGTGCATAATGTCATGTCATATAGTCACATGTAGCAAATTATCGATTATTGGTTAAGCTAAAATTGTTACCAAGATTAGTGCATTTAGAGTCTTGGTTTACTGTTGCATTAATACTCATGACACCCAATACATTATAGTATCTTACGGAGTCTTTTAGACTCACCCAACAACCTCCTCGCCATGTGTTAAGTTTGAGCGCAGCGAGTCTCGAAGCTTGGAGTTAGCAAGATGTATTTGTATTGTCATTTTCTTCTTATTTCTTGTATTGTGAGATCGTGAGGTTCACTAAGTTATGTAAACTTAGTATATGGGTAGAAATAGTTGTATTCTTTAGATTTGTATTTTGGTACCGACTTGTGTGGTCGTGCCAATTGTTGTACTCTATTATTTTGGGTTTCTGACTCGTGGTATTTTAGTATTATTGTTTCTCCGGCTCATGTATTTAGCCGTCGAGGTTTTTATTGTCGGGTTTATCTTTAGTGTTGTTCTCCGGCGTATGTTTTGGCCGTTGAGGTTTATTTAGTTGTAGTTGTTGTATGAGTTTTTGAAACTCACATTTTAACTTGTATTTCGCTGCATAGTTTTAGTTTTGAGCTTTTGTAACTCGCTCTTTTCGGTTGTTCTTGCTAGTTTAGCCCACCGAGTTGGGGTTTAACATCGAACCCCGGACTCGGGTCGTCACATAGCAACCAGTGATTGGAGTGACTGAGAATGAGACAACGTTATGTGACAAATGATTTGGAGCGCTTTTTACCATGCTCTCTTTCCTCAAGTAGCTAATTTCAAAACTATCACGAAGGTATCTTATTTTTCATAACAATTCAGTTTCATAAAGTAATATTTACAAACAAATATACATTAACTACTCACTTTAAGTAAAGAAAAATTTAACAATTTATTTTTATACAAACAAAAAATATTGTATTGTGAAACTGTAGTTGAAAAATGGTTTATCAGTGATTTTTTTAAAGGAAACTGATAGAATTTGAGACTTTATTATCCAAATTTCTTATTCGAATCTATGTGTCAATTATAAAAAAATTTAAAGAGTGATATCACATGTTAAATGACGCATCTCTAACCAACAAATTGGAATTAAAAAATTGAACAAAATATTTAGATTCCTATTTCCTTAATAATGAGTTAAAGAAAATGCACACGCATTGACATGCACTACTATGATTGATATCTATTAGCGATTTTCATACTAAAATAATTTCTTACAAAATTGAAATGTGTCACAAGATAAGATAGATTTATAGAGGAGATAGCTGGGAGTACCGTAGAGAAATCTTAGGGGTATAGGAAATTATATTGGAAGTGGATACTTACCGAGAACAATTAGGAAGAGGATAGAGAAAGAAAAATATCAAAATAATGTCAGAGTCACCAAATAAGTATCAAATCTATTAATAATAACTAAAATAAAAGTGATTGTTTCCCCTTACTGTCCACCCGCCCAACAACTAGGTTTACCTTTATAACTATTCTAATTAACTTTGGGACAAACTACCTAAATAGTCCCTGCAGAAGTTCACTTTTCGAATTTGGTCTTTTTGCAAAAAATCTGATGCCAGTCGTCCTTGTACTAAATCCCTTTAAGCAATTGGTCCTTCTGTCCAATTCCGTCTAATTTTTTCCGTTAACTCTCTCCACGTGCATCGCATGTGAGGGTATAAATGTCATTTCCAAGTTGAAAGTACAGGGACCAATTGCGTTGGCGGGAATTATTGGTGCTCTTTTCTCACCTATTATATTCCCTTTCGTTTTCTCCAAGTTGAAAGCCACGTCCAGCCATGTCCAACTGAAGAATCCATGGAGGTTTACTGTCACTGTGGAATTAAGGCTATAATGTTAACTTCTTGGACCGACTTCAACCCAGGTAGAAAATTTTGGAGTTACAGTAATCGTCAGGTTAGTATTCCACTAATTCCTTAATTCCTTTTGTTCGATTTTTTGGATTTAGGTTTAATTTCTTCTTTCTTTTCATCTTTGTTTTTGAGTAGCAGCATCCATGTGGGTTTTTCCTTCGGTTCAATCCACCAATGTGCCATAGGTTTGTCGAGATTATACCTGGGTTGATTCGAAGGATTAGAGAAAATGAAGCTGTAAAAGCCAATAGAGGCAACCAAATAAGGCAGTGCACTAATTGGAAGTTTTTGTAGGTATATATGCCTTGTAATAGCTTGGTTGGTTCTTGCTTGGGTGATTTTTTTTGGGAATGTGGATGAAGACAACAGTGTTGAGGCAAACAAATTCCCAGTAATAGTTGTAACGCCCGCACCATTTGCTTTATTTACATTCTTTCTATTTTACGTCCTTTATATTGACATCGTCATTTCATGTGCGAATTTCATCCGAATATGTTGGCATTTGAGTCTATTGTACACTTTTTGAGTATATTAATATGTGTTAGAAGCTTCGTAGTTGTTCGCATTCGATTTGGTGTGCATTCGTAGCTTCATTTTATGTAGTTTAGATAGTGTTTCGGATGTTGTTTGGACTTGGTTTGGGTTTGGGATCATCTTAGAATCAATTGGAAACACTTAGGAATCATTTTTGAACACTTTTGGAGTTCCAGGTCGCGCCCTAGCGCACCCCAGGCGCGCCCTAGCGCGTACACGACCAGAAGTTTGATAAAAATCAGAAAATAGACTAAGTTCAGCCAGGTTGCGCGCCCTAGCGCGCATTATTCGCGCCCTAGCGCGCGTACGGACAGAATCGACCCACTTGTAGTAATTTGGCCACAACTTTGTGTAGAAAACTCGGAATTGCAAACCGTTTGATTCTGTGTAAACTAGACTCAAAGAGCTTTCCAACCACATCTTATTTGTAATTTTTAGACTTGTGTATCATTCTAGGCATTTCTTTAAAGTTGACCCAAAATTTCAGAATTTTAATCTAGCATTTGACCAATGTTTTAATTAGTTGACAATTTGACCAATTTTGTAATTTTTAACTGACCAAGTGGAGACACCAAAATCAGACTTACTCTCTCCTTGTTAAGTGAGGAGAGACCTCACTTCTTTCCCCATTTCACCATGTTCAACCGTGAGTTAGAGAGAGAGACTAGAGAGAGAGTAAAAGTATTTAGAGTGAGAAAAGTGTGATATCTTGAGCATCCGGAGTCCGATCGACGATCCGTCTTCACCGTTGCGAAGCTCTTGACTAGAGGAAGATTATACACTGGTTGCATGTTGATTTCCATGGTTTGATTTCATTAAGAGGTAAGTAACTATAATGTTTTGTTTGATTATAAGATGAAATGGAAGAGTAGAGCATATAGGTGGTATTAGTTGATCATTTTGTGTTAAATCCTTGGAAGAAACATGTGATTTGTTGCTCTAACTAATGTTATGATATATTATGTTGTTGTTTGAGGTTGCATGTATAATTGGGAGAAGACATGATAATTTTTGGAAGTAAATACTTAGTTATAAAAATCAGACTTGTCACAATTTTAAGTCATGTTGTTGAATTTGCTGGGAAAAATCTGTCCATGAGAATTGCATGATTTTTGGATATGTTTTACATTGATATGTTTAGTAATGTCCTGTAAATTTTCATTGAGTTTTGATATTGGGAAGTACCTCAAATGGTTCTTGTTATATCGCTGCGCAGAATGAATTGTTGCTGGAAAATCTGAGTAGTAGTTCAATCTTTATGTGGTTGCATGTTGATGAATATAAGTCCAAATGAGGAAATTCAAAGTGGTAAAATATAGTTCCAGATGTCTAGTTTCTAAATATAGAAAAGTTGTAATATTTGGATTTTTGTGGAATATCTGGAGAAATCATGTTGTGTTAATAAACCTTGTATAATAGCAACTCATTGATATTTTGTCGTTAGTTTACTCGCTATGAATTTATGATGTTGTTTTGGGTACTTTATAATACCGAATAATGGTGTTGAGAATAGAATGGTTAATTAGGGATGATACTACGGTTCATCCCGATGTCTCGAATATTAGTAACGACTCAAATGGAGTCTGTAAAGCATATCGTTATAAACCAAACTTTTATGCGAATTGAACACTAGTCATGACTGACTCTGGCGGAGTCGAATAGGATGTGATTTGTAATGAGTCGTGATACACATGGTACACGACGATAATGTTATGTGATGGTTTATGTTGTATATGAGACAGAGTGTCTCAAGTGATTATAAGATACTGTAAAAAGATCCTGAATCAAGTATTATCGTTATGTATCGCTTAATGGTTGTAAGTACGTGTAGACTTACGTATGTTGTGATTGTAAAGTCTGGCATTACGGACTTAGATAATTTAATTGAGTTGTATATTAGGCCTACTTTGCCTATTGTCATGTTTTGGTTATATGTCCAGTGATTACGGACATTGTGTAATTGTTCTAGTATGTGATAGGACAATCATCCTACTTTGATGATTGCTTGTGTGTTTAATGTTTATTAGCACACTTTGTTGATTTGTTGTTGTAGGCTTATTGTGACCTACTTGAAACATTCGTATTGTTATTGAATGTGATTGTTGTGGTATGCTCCCTACTTTGGAGTATGACCGTTTATTTTTAAATGTCGAGTAAATATTCTACTTGAGCATTTAGTTAAGTCCATGGCATGATCGTTTGAGAGGGGTGTATTGACGCTCGATTATTACAAGAGCAGGGGCTACGTAATAGTCGAAGGCCAATACATTGAGTTCTCGCCCCCCTACCGTTGGCCACGGTAGGGGAATAGCGCCAAGTGTTTGTAGGCAAAAACCGCAACGTTGGTAAGCTATTATACCGGGGTGTTCTTTCCGGTCGTAGTGACCGGTGGCACGGGTTTTCTTTTGTGAATTTCAAATAAAATGGTTCACGATTCTTTATCGTATGATTATGGTTTCATATTGGTTCGAGCACGTCAACAACGGCTCTACGATTGGTACAATATTGGTTGGTTGGTTGGAACTATTGGTTTGGTCGGAGGTGTACCTCGACACCGTATCCATTTAAATGTGTTTACTTACCGCTCTTATATGTTTCCTATATAAGCGAATGTTGGTCATGATTTCCAACCGGTATGGGACGGTTGGCGATCATTGAGCCTCTCGTTAGTATAGGGTTGGTTGCCTTTATGTGCTCCTACATGTTTACTTTCCTGCTATATTGTTGTGCATAATGCCATGCCATATAGTGACATGTCAGTAACTTGTCGATTCTTGATTAAGTTAAATTTATTACCAAGATAAGTGCATATAGAGTCTTGGTTTACTATTACATTCATACTTTTAACACCCAATACATTATAGTATCTTACGAGTCTTTTAGACTCACCCAACAACCTCCTCGTTTGTGTTAAGTTCCAAGCGCGAGTCTTGGAGCTTGGAGTTAGCAAGATGTATTTTTATTGCCATTTCCTTCTTATTTCTTATATTGTGAGATTATGAGGTTCACTAAGTTATGTAAACTTAGTCTATGGGTAGAAATAGTTGTATTCATTAGATTTGTGTTTGGTGCCGACTTGTGTAGTCGCGCCAGTTGTCGTACTATATTATTTTGGATTCCTGACTCGTGGTATTTAAGTATTATTGTTTCTCCGGCTCGTGTATTTAGCCGTCGAGGTTTTAATTATTGGGTTTATCTTTAGTGTTGTTCTTCGGCGTATTGTTTAGCCGTGGAGGTTATTTTTATGTTGTTGGAATTTTGTTAATCGAGCTTTGAGGCTCAAGTTCATCTGTTGTTCCGCTGCCTTGTTTTTAGCATTCCGCTGCTTTGGTTTTTGGTTTCGAGCTTTTGTAACTCGCTATTTTCGATTGTTCTTGTTAGTTTGGCGCACTGAGCTGGGGTTCAACATCGAACCCCGGACTCGGGTCGTCACAATAGTGGTAGTGGTCAATAGTGTTATAATAGTTGTACTATGTTGAAGCCTTAATTTTTAGTTTTTTTTAGTGTTTGTAATCCATATTGTATCTATTCCCAATGGTATGAAAAAATATGAATGAAGGTTTTAGTATTTGTGGTCTCTGTTATGCTTGCTTTAATTTTGATTTGTTTTTCATCACCATTTACTTTGTGCTCTCTATTATTAGTGAATGAATATAGAGCTTCAAAACAAAATGAATCAAAACAGAGATTGAAAACAAACAAAACAGGACATTCACCAAAACAGGGTCATTCACCAAAACAGAGATTGAAAACAAAGTTAACATTACATTCACCATGAGTCCAACATTCACTAAAACAGGACATTACTTGTTTGTTCTAAAACAAAGACATTTAATTCACCAAAATAGGACACTCACCAAAACAGGACATACAGCTCATCAGGACATTCACCATGAGCCCAACATTCACCAAAACAGAACATTGTTATGTTACTTTACATTCATTCTACAAAAATTTATCCACATTTCAGACCCTTCCTTCACTTCCTAGTCAGTTTACTCTTCTTAGCATTAACATGAGAATGCAAGTCCTTACTTGTTATACAATTTTTTCCTTGCCTTGTAAATCTTGGAGGTGGAAAATTGTTTGATTGTGGTTGTGACTTTGGTTGTGACAAGCTTGGAGTCACTTCAGCTTCAGCTTTGTTTGGAGTTGGTTGAGAAGAACTAAATGCAATTCCTTTTCCCCTGGTTCTTGGTCCCTACAAAATTACCCATTGTCAAAAATGAAACCAACATTATCAAAAGTGATACCAAAATGAAACTAACCTTGTCCCCACTTACTTCTCCAGGCCCTCTACCTTGTTGTTCATTAACTTTCCCTTTTCCTCTACCTCTGTCTCTACCTTACACACCTTGCACACTAGTGCTTGCATCGATCATTAGTACTTGGAGTCTGTCAAAACACATCAAAAACAATAGACAATTATGGACAACTTTTGGAAGAAACTAGTCCAAGTAATAAATGTTAAATCTAAACTTACTTGTGAAGCTTGTGGTGTAGATTCTCTATTTACAGCTCCCCTGCCTTTCTCTTTGCATTTACCTTTACCTTGCACCCTTGTACTTGCCTCATTAGTAGATTTTTCCTTAGATGCTTTGTTAGCATCTTCCCTGCCTTGACTTGGATCCTATATACATGGAAACAAACAATAATTATTCAAATTTAATATCAGTCCAAAAACTTTACTACCTAGTAAGAAATAAAAATCATTACCTTTTTCTTCCTTTTGTTCAGTGGTTGACAGCCTGCATTTTTATAAGCCCTTGAATTATGACCAATTCCTCCATATCTACTACAAGTCATTAGTTTACCATGTCTCTGTGCCTTTGTGGGAATCACCCTATCAGCTCTAGTTTGTTTCCTTTCTTCATCTGCAGCCCTTCTTCTTTTCTTTTTGGGCCTCCTAGGTTGAGTATGACAATTTGGAGCAGCTATCTTGAACACATTTACAACATGATCCCACATATCTTTTTCATTTATAGGATTGACTGTATGCTCATAAATCCTCCCCTGACATTCTAACTTGTAGCAATCATCAACCCATAACTCACGAATTCCATTGTCTTCATTCTTACCATCATACCATATGGCTAAAGCACCATGTTTACATGGAATCCCACTCAACTGCCGTTTTCTACAGGTGCAACTTCTCTGACTCAAATCAACAACAAATTGTTCCCCCCCATGGACCTCTAACCTGGTAATTACTTCCTCCATTCCAAGTATAGATGAAATCAAATGCTTCTTATTTTGTCTTGTTCATGCTTTTTTGTACCCTTGGCAACAGAAGACTCTGACACTTCTTAAGCTCATCCCTTTTCTTTCTAATTCTTACCATCAAATAATTCCTTATCATCTCCAACATTGTGATGATAGACTTGTCTCTGGTAGAGACAATATGCCCATTAAAGCTCTTAGAAATGTTTTTCATGAGGGGATCACATTTAACTACTTCTGTGAAGTATGATCTAGACCAGTGGTTTGGAGTTGTACGACATACCCACTCAAAGGCCCTCGGAGAAAAGGTCTTAAACTCCTCAATTGCAGCTTCAAATGCAGGAACAATTGTTAAAAATGCGGTTTTGTAAAGTCTATCCTTCATCTCCTTGCCCTTGAACAAATTTTTAAAATTGTTGTACATGTGCAGCAAGTAGTATCTATGCTCCACAACAGGCAACAAGTATTTCAATGCCAAATCCAGTCCCTAAAAAAAATTAGGTCAGTTAGATCTTGTAATAAACCGGGAATTATTGAAAACATGCTAGAAAAAATAATATCATACCTTTTGTTTGTCGATAAGAACACCCACTCCTTATGACCTTGAATCCTTAGGTCATCTATCAAGAGTTCAAGGAACCTTTGCCAAGTTTCTCTGTTTTCACTTTCCACAACCGTATATGCAATAGGATACATTCCATTATTAGCATCTATGCCAATCCTAATTAGCACCTCGCCCGTATGGGGCCCCTTTAAAAGCATCCATCTAGCCCTATCACCTTCTTGTATCCATCTAGCCCTATCACCTTCCCGCATCCATCTTGAAACCCCGCTTTCGATGGGCCCAAACAAATAGATCCTCTTAAATTTTCTTTCATCGGTTCATTCACATCCATCTCCTCTCTAAGTTCAATTTTCATGGTTGAGTTGAGATTTGTTCTCCTAATCTCTCGCACAATAATCCCATAGTAAACCATATTGCTCGTATGATCTCCATGATTTAACTCATTTGTCATCCTCCTTGCTAGGGGTGAAGGTGGTTCGGTTTGAGCCAAAACCGCAAACCGAACCACCCCTAACGGTTCCACATATTTCAAACCGAACCGAACCGCCACAAACTTCAAACCGAACCGATCGGTTTGGTTCGGTTTGCGGTTTAATTATTTAAATATTTCAAAAAAGAAAAACTTTTAAATATAAAAAAAATACTTTTAACATAAACTAAATAATTAAAAGTCAAAAAATTAACTTTAAAATTACAATAATTCAATCAAAATGTAGGCAAACAACAATAATTTTCTTATTAAATTCAATTACTAATTACTAATTACTAAATTATATATATAAAAATAAAAAAATAAAAATGAAATGGTGGTGGTTCGATTCGATTCGGTTTGGTTCGGTTTGGCACCAAAAACCGCAAACCGAACCGAACCGAACCGCTCGGTTTATAAAATTTTCAAACCTAAACCGAACCGAACTGGCCGATTCGGTTCGATTCGATTCGATTTGACGGTTTGGACTTACACCCCTACTCCTTGCTTTGTATACCTGATTCCTAGTAATATCTAGGTGATGTTCTTCTCTTACAGTTACCATTATACGCTCCAAATTCCAGTTAGGAGTAGACCTAAACCTTTCAATATATCTCCTTGCAATCCAATGCCAGATACTATTTGAATAGGTAGGGCTACATGTATGCACATTTACATATGTCTTCACTTTCCAAGTACTGTCAAATTGCCTAGGGGAAATAAGTACAACCCAAGGACATGACTTGGTCCCCCTACACTTTGCCCTGACCCTTATTTTGTCATTTTTCACTAATTGAATCTATCTTCTATTCTTTATTGAGTACTCTTTTAATGCCTGTTTCACCTCCTCTGCATTTGCAAACATCATTGACAACTTGTACTCTAGATTTCTCATATCCCTTGTAGGATGAAAATCTAATCCTCTCTTCAAAGGTCTTTCCTCATCAGAATCATTAGTGCTAACAATGCTTCATAAGTCATCTGAGCTTGCATAATCAAAGTCCACATCCAGAGGATGTTCTTCACTAATTAATATTTTTGATTTGCCCTTCCCAGTATTTTTCACACTACCCCTTTCAACTGATTTGCCAATGTTATTTTCAAAATCTTCTTCATCATTTTCATTCTTATGTTCACCAGACCAGTCATATTCAGGATCAAGAAAATGCTCATAATCCTCATCTGAATCACCATCTTCATTTTCATCATTCTCATTCTCATGTTTAGGTTCATTGTCATTGTCATTCTCATTCTCTTGATCAGAGTCATTCTCATGCGCAGGGTCATTCTCATGTTCATGGTCATGTGATGTACCACATTGATTTTGTCCTTTTTTCTTCAATTCATCTTGGTAATCAGTTTCAAAATCAGCCACAACATTTGCAATTTCCTCCTCGTTGTAAGTAAATAACAACTCATTCAGTACTCTTCTATTAGATGCTGAAACCATCCATTTGTTACTAGATTGACCCACTCCATCATTCTCATTATCATTCAACTCCTCTATAACTACAGAGCTTTTCAGTTTTGGTTCCTCAAAAAAATCATCAACAGAAGTGGAACCATGTTCCAAGTACACCTCAACTAATTTATGTTTCTTTGCTATTTTGATAACACTTATCATGTCCTCATCAGTCCCTAAAGGTTTCAACCCATAGTCAAGGTCCAATGTTGGCACCTTATAGTGATAAAACATAATCCCCTCATACCCAAGACCTATAATCATTCTGTTGATTTCTTGAATGGACATTATTTTACCATGACAAAAATCAAAATAGTCAACTAATCCTCTATTATAAACCCTGTGTGGAATGTAGTCAAACTCTCCACCATGGTGTAACTCAATGGCAAACCAATCTGAATCACGATCTGAGATAAATGCAAAAATGCATATTCATATTACAAAAATGCATATTCAAAATTTTAAATTAAAAAGCAACTCTCTGTTTGACGATAAACCATCAAAAAGCAACTCTCTGTTTAAATTAAAATGCATTGTGAAGCATGATGATTCAAGCACCAACAGACAAAGTGCTATGCATCAACAACACTTTACAAAACATCAACATTTTTTAAGAAAAAATGACATTTTGAAGGAAACAAAACACATTATATAACAACAATTTGGAGCAAATCCTCTTTTGCATATAAAATAAAAAAAACAGGGGCAAATGCATAAATTAAAAAACTAAAAAAATGAAAAAATAGAGTACACTTATAGTATAGATCATCAACATCCTACTCTGTACCTTTTTTTCTCTACATCGCCATTCCAATGTTTCTTTTGCAGTCTACCCAAACCCTAAGCAACCCCTAATGCCTTCGACCTTGAAGGAAGATTATAATGTTGTTTAAGTGACCTTCAAATGAGTACGATTACACCTCCTCTCTGCATTTAATCCATCTACTTATATTTCGTTTTGGCCCGTGCTTTTATATATGAAATGACATTTTTGCCCTTTCCAATATGCACGTGTTATTCACGTGACGCGACTTAACGGAAAAAATTGACGGCACTTGATAGAAGGATCAAATCCGAACAATGGTTGAGCTCAAGGACAATTTGCGATAAAAGGACCGGATCCGAAAAGTGAACTTCGGGGACCATTTGGGTAGTTTGTCCTTAGCTTTAACCTTATCATATATCTGTAAAATCTTTTTTTTACCCGTATTTTTTTTATAATTACTGTTTTGACTTTAACCATATCCTTATCTCTAAAACCTTTTTTAATTTGTGACTTTTTTGTAATTACAACTCTAACTAATTTTAACCTTATTTTAAATCAGAAAATCTTTTTTATCTCGTAATTTTTTTGTTTTGACTTTGCTCGTATCCTAATCTATAAAACATTTTTTATTTGTAATTTTTTTCTAATTACGTTTTGAATTTAACCGTATCCTAAATCTGTAAAATTATTATTTTTATTTATATTTTTTTAATTACTATTTTGGTTAGTTAAGGCCATAGTATTCAAAGAGATCGACATAGATTTATAAAAAAAATGAACAACATCCATTCCAAAATAATTGTCGTTTTAGTCATTTGCACACAAATTAAATAAACTTACATAAAAACTGATCTACTCTTATTTAAGTTTATTAATTGTAGATAAGTTGCATGAGTATTTTTTTTTCTTTTCTCTTAACAACCCTCTTTAATGAGAGTAATAAATAAGGGCAGTTTTGGTAGAATATGAGCAAATGTTTCTTGAAATCTTATAATGACAATTAATTTGAGACAAAAAAACTTTGCTAAAACAACAATTATTTTAGGACAGAGGTAATAGTAATTTAAATATTCTGTATATATTTGCTTAAAATATATTGTATGTATTTATTCAAACAAACAATTTGTACAATGGATTGGTTATATCTCGATTTGAAACAAATAGCCAAATGCGCGTTAACCTAATTTTTTTTTCACATTTTTAGGTATATATAAATTTATGTGATTATGCTAAAATATGAAATGCATTGATTTTGAATTATTTTCGTCCATTCGGACGGCTATTAACTAAAGAGATTTGTTATATAATATTCCTAGCTTATTAGCAAAATTTCGTGCTTAAATGTTTTTGTCAAGAATTTGATTCTCATATGTGACTTTTATAAATATTGTACCTTCTTTTCATCTGCTTTTTTAAATAATGAAAATAAAGAAGCTTAAACTAATCTATAAAGAGAGAATGGCTGCGTGACGTACTTCAAAAAAATGTTGTCATTTTTTTCCCAGTATCAATATGTTAATTTCATCTTACTGTATGAAGTATTTCAAATAGTACAATTTTACAAATTGAAAAAGGATAATAATTTTTATCAGATATTTTAACTAACTAATTATTACATAAAATATTGAATATAAGGGAGATCAAGCTAACAATAGTTTCAAGGAAATAATTGCATGAATATTGTATTGAGCACAATGCAATTTTATTTTTACAAAAAGTTATTTTAATTTTTAAAGTTTATTCTATTGTGTACCCGTAATGAAAAGTTAAATCCACCACCGGAGGAAATGATTAGTTTAAAAATGTCATTGAGCGGAACAAACTTTTGGCACCTACTGAAAAGAATTCCTAGATCCGTCACTGTACAAAGGATGCCATATTATTTCGTATACAAAACTTGATATTCATATAATGGGGATGCCATATTATTTCGTATACAAAACTTGATATTCATTTAATGGCTCCAGCATTACTCAAATGATTGAAAAACAAATAGATGAATGAGGAAAAAGAAATTATACTTTGTTCGTCCTAATTAAATTGGCACACATTGACTTATTGTGCAGATTAAGAAAAGTATTGGATAATTAACTACTAACATCTTAAAACCCTATCATTATATAGCAAAATTTTTAAATTAGTTTAGTTGATATGATATGATTATCTTCAATCAAAAATCATAGAGTATTAAAGGCAAACTGTTATAAAAGGTAGTTTTTCAAAAGAAAATTGTTAGGACCTTAGATTCATTAAGTTTTGATTTTGTAAAACAAAGTTAGCATAATTTTCCATAAAACAGATTAATAGGCTTAATGTACAATAGTTATTGTCAAAGAAGTAACAAACAACTAAGAAAGAGCTCATATGAAAGAACAAACTATAAGAGAATAATATCTCCTCCATATCTTTGTAATTATATTTTGTATATAATTTCTATTAGTTAGGCTTCCTAATTATTATTGTATTCCTAATTCGTATAGGTTAGCTTGTAACCCAAGATTGTAACCCCATAAATATATACCCGTAATCAATGGAACGAAAATTGTTATAAAAGGTAGTTTTTCATGTTAAGATCTTCAAAGAGGAATAAACAGCTATGACTCAATAGTGAACAAGTCTCAATGCCACGTATTGAACATTCATTGGATGGATTTTCACTGAGACAAATTTTAAAAGAATGTTTTGAAACCCTAAAAGAATATTTCTGCAAGTGGACAATAAGTTGCATGACATATAGACTCCACTCTTAGCTAGAAATTGATCATTTAGCAGTTATACAACGTATGGATTACAATGGAAACTTTCGAAGGAATGCCTATATAAAGGAAAGTCTCATTAAAAAGAGGATGATTTTAGAGTGATAGCTTAGATATATCAAGATCGAGTAATCACAAATTATAGAACGGATACAAAGATAAGAGAGATTATAGGTTTTAAGAGTTCTACAAAAGCAAACAATTATCATTGATTAGTTAATTAGAGAATAACTTGAGATATTTTAATATCTAAGTTATTAAAGCATCTACCATCCCACCAAGATCAAGATCACTCATCAACAAAGTATCAGATCAATCAAGCTGCAACATAACTGTCCTGCAAGTAGTTATACATCAAGTAGTAGTCATACATCGACATAGAGCCACATAGGCAGCTTCATTAGACTAGTTAGAGTCATTCCTTAAGAAGCAAACCCCCTATGTATTGTGTAAAGTGTCCTAGTTGGGTTGCCAACTAGTCGAGAGAAGTCGATGACTTTTCTATCAATAATCTGTACATGTAAGAGAAACATAATGGATTATTACCTCGTAGAGCCAAAGGGCTGTGAGGACAGTGGATGTATGATAAGAGATCCAAACCACTATAAATAATTGTGTCAATTTTTCTATCCCTTAACTCTTTACATATAATTTCTTTCTGTGATTTAAATGTTTGTTTGTGCATGAACTTAACTATTTCTATATTTTATTAATCAAACAATAGTCAATCTATTTACTTGCTGCAATCAATCATCGTAGTACTTCACACATACAAGATAAAATCATAACTTGTCTTGAGATCACTGTTTCAATCTAATTTTGTTGTGCACAACTTTATTCAATCATCTCAAATGTTTTGACAGAACTTAATTGTTTAGCATTTTACTGCAAACAATTATCCTTATTTCAAGAGCTAATCAATCTCAGTGATCATAGTAAAATTTGTAATTGTATTAAGGATAGATTTATAAAAAACTTTAAATTGGTATCAAAGCTTAGCTGTTATGTACCAAGGTTTAGCAATATCCATTCGAGACATGCACTTAATTGGTATCAGAGCTATACAAAGAGTGTCATAATAGCTATAGCATTGACTTGGAAATTGTCTTCTTTCAATTAAAATTATATTATTTGTACTGAGTTTTGAATTCATCAGAAACCCTTTAATTGATATCAAAGCTATTTAGATCCTGTATTGATTAAATAAATAATTGTGATAAAGAAACTTGATATAAGTGTTGAATACTCAAAAAATTCCATCAATTCCCAAAAAAATAGTTCTATAATTGAAACTATTTTTTTGGGACAAACTAAAAAAATAAACTAATTTTTTTTTTGGAATAGAGGGAGTATATCTTTTAATTAAAACAAACTAAAAAGGCATCCGTATATTTTTAATTGGAATGGGAGAAATACAAAAAAGTAGGACCGATAAATTAATCAGTAAAAGGATTACATAATTAAAGAATAATAGTATAAATTTTCCACACCCTTATGATGGCTAGTTCATATTGAAAGAATGAGAAACTTTATTTCATTAAACTTTTTTTAATGTGATATTTCCTCCGTTTCAACCAAAAAGTTAACTTTTGACTATTTTACAATGAAAAATATGCAAGCTTTTATTTATGTAATTTATGAAATGAATAAAAGAAAGTGAGTATTTTTGTCAATATAAACTTAATTTAGATGAATTTAAGAAATTATTGTAGTAATAATAGACTCTCCTAAATAATATACGTAAACAAAAATCAAGAGACACACTGCTCGTTCAAAAGGATTTTAAGGACATCTTCAAAAGCTAGATAGACTTTGATACATACTTTTGTAAATAGATATACATTTGTGTTTCTAATCTACAATGGAGCATTTTTTTGGCTAAAGATAGTATGAATAAACTAAATAATTAATACCGGTAATAATTGATAATTTTTTATCCGAAAAATTATATTTTTGACTATCGTACAAATTGAGGATTGTTGATTTGACCAAACTTTCAATATTCAAAATATGATCAATGTATTCAAAATATCCCATCCAATTTTGTTAACAGAGCGTTGACATGGACTATTCATGAATCTTTCTAACGGTAAGAAAATTATATTAACGATAAAGGGTCTAAAATGATACTTGTAAAAACGAGGGGTTCTATCTCACCCTTTGAATAAAAAATCTTTATCTATCTCTTTCTTTCTAACGGAAGCTATAGTGGATAACATAAAAGGTTTTTAAAATAAGTATAAACCTTTTGTAAAATGGTTTATACCAATAAAGTGGATGGAGTAAAAGGTAGAAATTTTCTGCCGCTTGGTCTCCACCAACCGGTTGGTGAAAAGATTTTTGGCAATTTGAAACTTTTCTATATGACCATTCTGTACCTTCTTTTCCCCCATTCTAACCGTTGCATGCTATAACGGTAACTTTGAAGACTTTTTTTATTTCACCTATAAATAGTTTTCCAAAACAATTTTTCATTACATTCAAACATACATTTTACCTCAAATTCTTTCCCATTTAACTACCTAAAATTCTTCTTTTCATTTTTTTGTTATGAATAACAATTATTTTATAAATTTATTGAGCTTTTCAAATGATGATGATTCGTCAATACCCAAACTCCACCGAATTTGCAAGCTTCTCAAAATTTGCAAGCTCCTCCGAATGTTCAAGCTCCTTCAAATTTTCAAGCTCGAATTTTCAATATCCTAATTTTCAAAGTCTACCACATTTCCCGTTCCTCCAACTAATCAAGGTACTTCAAATATTCCAAACGTTCCTTATCCTTTATTTTCTCAATTTCTCATGTATCCGCAACATGGATATTTTCATCCAGTTATGGCGAATCAATACGCACCCGGATATTATAACCCAATTATGAGTACTGAAAATCCAACAGCACCGACGGATACAAAAAGGGCTAGTATCGGTGAGTCTAAAATTCCTTCTTTTTCCACTCAAGAAGGGTTGGAAAACATCGTTCTAGATGAAGAAGTAAACAATCAAGCTGAAGATAAGCAAAAAGCTAAATGGAGCATTGAAGATGACTAACTGGATGCAAGTGCTTGGCTCATTGTTTCAACGGATAGCGTGATTGACAACTCTCAACATGATAAGAAGTTTTGGAAACGAATCACCGAGTACTACAACAAGAGTCGAAAGACGGAAAATTCAAGAAAGTTATCTGTCTTGAAATCACATTGGTACACAGTTCTTCCAATGGTTAATGAATTTAACCAGTACTTCATCCAAGTACAAAATCAGCATAATAGTGGGTGGTCCGATGGCCAAGTGAAAGAAGCCGCACGTGATCTTTTCTTCTCAACACGTAAAAACATTTTAGATACGAGCATGTGTGGGCAATGCTAAAAGATGAGTCAAAGTGGAAAGGTGAAAAATCAAGTGAACATTCCTCTAAAAAGACAAAGATATCCGAAATTGGGGCATACACATCATCATCCGATGCGCATACGAGCATCAACATCGACGACAATGAGGTTGAAGTTCGCCCGATTGGTCAAAAGGCCGCAGCGGAAAGGGAAAGCAAAACCACCAAGCAAACCGAAACAAAAATGATAATGAACGGGCTGCAATAGAAAAAAGAAGATTTGTGCACTTAAGGACGTGTCGAAGCAATAAACATGTCCACACTTGCTAAGAATTATAAAATCCTCTGTAAGGATACTAGTGGCATGACTGATGAGCAACTGCAAATTCATCAACAAGTTTGTGCTATTATCAAGGCCAAATTTAATATTGTCTAGTTTAAGTTATGTAATTTTTAATTTATGAAGTTTCTAATTATTGTAATGTGAGTTTATGTAATAGTATATTTTTTATTCACGTGATAAATATTTATGTACTTTTAATTATGTTTCATATGATTTTATATTGAATTTTTTTTAGTAAACTCTAGCCGTTGCAAAATTAGCCGTTATGAAAACTAGCCGTTACAAAACTAGCCGTTATGAAAACTAGCCGTTACAAAACTAGCCGTTATGAAAACTAGCCGTTATAAAACTATTGAAAAATGACTATATATAGACACTTAAGCCTCCATATTTTCTGCAAACACAATCGAGAATTCATACAACAATCTCCACACTAAAAATGTCTTCCGACTCCGACCCCTCTTTCGATTCTGATTCCTACCTTCTGTCAATCCTACAATTCATACACGATGAATTGAAGGACGATTCTACCAATCGAGAGCGCGAAGCTGAGAGCTCCCACGGTCGTAAATGCAGTCAAAAATACATAAATCGATAGCGCGAAGCTGGACATGACCGTCTTTTCAACAATTATTTCTCCAATAAGCCGGTTTACACGGATCAAATGTTCAGAAGAAGGTTCCGAATGAGTAAGGAGTTATTCCTTCGAATTGTAGAAGCTCTTTCAAATCATTCTGAGTATTTTCAAATGAAGTGTGATGCATGTGGTAGAGATGGACTTTCCACGCTGCAAAAATGTACTGCTGCTATCCGTCAGTTGGCATATGGCTCGCCTGCCGACCATTGTGACGAGTACGTACGACTTGTAGAAACCACTTGGAATCAAATGCTTAAAGAAATTTTGTCGATGTGTGATTGAGGTATTTAGAAGAGTATACTTAAGAAGACCCAATGCTAACGACGTCCAATGTTTACTTCAACTACATTCTGATTACCACGGCTTTTCTGGTATGTTAGGAAGCATTGACTGTATGCATTAGCCGTGGAAAAATTGTCCAGTTGCGTGGAAAGGTCAATTTACCCGAGGTGATCAAGGGGTTCCAACAATTATGCTAGAAGCAGTCGCTTCTAAAGACCTATGGATATGACATACTTTTTTCGGGGTTACAGGATCTAACAACGACATTAATGTGCTTAACCAATCTCCATTGTTCAATGATGTATTGCAAGGATACTCTCCTGAAGTTTAGTTTACGGTAAATGATACACAATACACGAAGGGATATTATCTGACAGATGGTATCTACCCGGAGTGGGTTTCATTTGTTAAAAGCTTTGCATATCCAGAAGACCCTAAAAGGATCAAGTTCAAACAAATGCAAGAGGCTGCAAGGAAGGACGTTGAACGAGCATTTGGAGTCCTCCAATCTCGTTGGGAAATAGTACGAGGTGCGACACGATTTTGGAGCAAGGAAGATTTGAAAGATATAATGTACGTGTGTATCATATTGCATAATATGATTGTAGAGAATGAAGATAACACAATAAGTAACTGGTCAAATGAAGAAGTAGAGCCACTAATACACGTATCTCAGGGACATGTTCAAGACTTTCAACAATACATTCAAAGACATGCGAAACTACGTGATCGTGAAGTACATCAAAAACTTCGATCAGACTTGGTTGAGCATATTTGGGAACGCTTCGAAGACAATAACAATGAAGATTAAGTTGTTTCGATTGAATATTTCCTATCAATATTTATGTACTTTTAATTATGTTTCTTATGATTTTATATTCAATTTTGTTTAATAAAATCTATATTATTGCATCAATATTTTAAATTACTAATCATTATTATGTTGACATAATATATATTTTTAATATTTTTTTATGTTTTAAGAATATATATTTATTATTGAAAATAAAATTATTACTTTTAAATAAATATTGTGAAAGAATGTAATTTTAAATGAATGTTGTGAAAGAATAAAATATTTAGTTGTGGGTCCATGTTATAAAGCTTTTTAAAGGTTTATGTGAGTGTTGAGAATAAGTTTAAAATGAAAAGGCTTATAAGTTGATGATATGGCATGCTGGATAAACCTTTTAAAAG
Organism: Platycodon grandiflorus; assembly: GCA_016624345.1. NCBI lineage: Eukaryota > Viridiplantae > Streptophyta > Magnoliopsida > Asterales > Campanulaceae > Platycodon > Platycodon grandiflorus. The sequence continues at coordinate 80,331,169 of CM028361.1, forward strand.
GTTGATGAGTGTGGATGCTCTAACACACACACACACACTCACACAGTGGATGCATAATCAGTCCTATAATGGTGAGCCTGATGGTCATAATTAATATTTGCTGTTAAATGTCGGTCTACACGTAATCTCTCTCTCTCTCTCTCTCTCAAAATGCTATAGATCTGAGTTTTTTTCCCCACATAAGGTTGTTCACCTTTTTAATTCGGAGATGTTCGTTGAGAAGCTGTAAATTTGCCACCGTACAAGTGTAGTCTCGTTGTTTTCTCCGTTGGCCTGGCAAATTCGATTGATGAGTTTACTTCGCTGTAAATTTCAAATGAATTGGACGTAAATAGCTATCTAGCTAGGGTTTTGACTAGATGATAAAGGATTTACGGTAATACTTGTACGACAACATTAATGGCGAAACACGCTTGAACTTTGAGGTGAGCATACAAGTCGCAAAAATAGTTTGTTTCTGTTAGGTCTCAAGGTGCTCAATATAGGCTAGAAGGGGGGGTTGAATAGCCTATGTCCTATTTTTTAAAATGATTCAAAAACCTACTTCACTTAAGTTATAAAGAATTTTGCAAATAAATATTGGTGAAGTATAGGACAAGTTCAAGATAGCTGATCTTGATAGGACAAGATCAGCAGTTCTCAAAATGTTGAAATTTTGGAAATCAATAAACAATAGCAATTCACAAGCACACAGAAATAGACAAGAAATTTAATATGGTTCACACTTGTAAATAAGTGCTACGTCCACAACCAAAGTGGTCAACTTTGAATTTGAAAAATGTGTACTAAGTTTTCCACTATAATCTTTACAAGATATATCTCTAATGGATTGTGTACAAAAATTAGTTGACCAAGTGTTTGAGGGAGAATTAATATCTATTAAGATATAATTCTCGTGAGCTATGAATGCTAAGGGTTGCAATCAATGAAGAGCTATATAGACTAATAGTCTCAGTTTGGAGCTCTTCAAAGAATGATTTTACAGATAGGACGTTTAAGCTTTAAATGAACTAGCTTGAAGAAGATGAAGATTTCGAGTTGTAGATTCTTGTTGTGTAGTAAATGCTTCACTTGGAGTCTTCTATATATACTCGAGGAAGCCTTGTAGCCGTTAGAGATCTTCATCTCGTTGGAGAATTTGAATTTAAGAGCATTAAATGCTCTAATCTTGTGTTGAGATCGATAGGTAGTTCTCGGATTCGATCGTCACTTTGCCAAAAATAGGTAGACCGTGGTTGCAGCGAATGTCCTTTTCTGAGATGAATGCCTAAAATGGAAAGAATCATTGAATGCGTTTTGCAGGTTATCGTTGTGTCACAGTCAATGAAAGACTTTGCTGATGTCTTAAGGCATGTTCCAGGCAATTCTACATCGGACGTTCTTGGGGTCTTCAACTTAGCTGATGAAGCTTGACTGAAATAAACTTGTCCGATAACTTGATGGACTCTGCTGATGCAAACTTTGGCTGATGACCAGAAGACTGCTGATATGAACACGACTGATATAATACAGGCTATCTTCTCTAGGCTAATTACAATAAGCAACCCTAAGCTATTCAAGCTATGTCTAAGTACAAGTTGCCACTCTAACAGACACGCAGGTACATTAGTCACCTTGGCTTAGACTTAGGTTATGGATACAAGCAAATCTATATAAATTACAACAATCTCCTCCTATTTGCTTGAGTCCATGACCTTATGAATACAATGGAAGCTGACCATGTCCGATTCTAGTAATAACATTGATGTGTCTTCATTAGTCCACATTTTATGTTAATATTCTCCTTATTTTTGGTTGATTATTACACTTAATTGATCTATTTTTATATCTTTTGGTGTAGGAGAAGAATTATTTGGACTTGAAGCAAATGTTGGCTAAAAGATAGATTTTTGGGCTAATATGTGAAGAATTTGCGAAAATGGACCGAAGAGTGATGGGCTTGGATAACAAAAGGGGTCCAAACTTGGAGAAGAGCCCATGAAGACACATCTCTCACTTTTAGAAGAAAATAATTATTTTTATTTTATTTTATTTTCTATTTTTATCTTTCTTTTAGTGAGGGAATTTGAAGAGTTATGTAGAGAGGAGTTTTATTTTTTTTAGAGTAGTAACTCACATTCATTCTCTCTCTCTCTCTCTCTTCCAACTCCAAAAACGTTTTCTCTCTCCCAACTCCAAGAACACGCCACTTCTTCTCTTTTCTCTCTCCACACTCTCTTTTGCAAGTTTTCATTTTCTCTACTTCATCAACAATTGGAAGTTTAATTTTTATGAAGATGATGATGATTTCAAGCATGCGTGGCTAAGGTTTTTCTTCTGATTCAAGGGTCTCTTTTTAATTTGATTATGTTATTGTGAGGCCATGTGATTATTTGTTTCTTGCTATATTCAAGTACTTGTAGATTCAATTTGATTTTCATGGAAATTGTTATTTTGTTGAATTGACGACTCAATCGAATTAATAATTTCCTACCGCTATCCATGAGTTTGTGCTATCATGAATGAATGGAAACTAGTAGCAATAGGTGAAATTAGTTGTGCTATCATAGTTAATTTTGCCTAATTGAATCTACGAGACTAGTTTTGATAATTGCAGCTATCTCGATTATCAAAATTAGGTTCAACTGTTTCCATAGAACGTAATGCTATCGTTAATTGGTATGGAACGCTATCGTGCCCAATCGATTAGTGGTAAGTTTTGACCGGATCTTGGGTTTGGTCAATTAAAGTAGGGAAACACAAGATTTGTCACGGCTATCCTGATAAGTCTTTAGTTGAATGCTTGAATTGCAAGATTATATTTTGTTAGCCTATGATCGATAACGTAATTGAATGTCACGACCCTTGAATCGGAATTTTCTCGTCTTGTTATTTTCTCGAATTTATTTCTCGTTTTACAATTGTTCTTATTTTATCTTTTATAATTTTTCTCGTTAATTTAGTTGATAGTAGTTGTTTAGCTATTAGATAAATATCTCAAAAATCCCCTCTTTTTATTTCTTTGTTATTTACTCGAAAGAAATTATTCCCGTTCCCTGAGGATTCGACCCTGCTTGCCATATACTCGTATTTGAAAGTAGGAAATTATTATTTGGTGGTTTGACAACCCACCAAATTTTGGCGCCGTTGCCGGGGAACGGTGTTGATTTAATTTCTTTTGAGTTTTATTATTTCTTTAATATGGCTATCTATGCACAACAATTTGGAACTAGATATCATTACATTGCACAACAAGCCAATGGGGTGAATACTAGTTTGATTGATCAAAGATTGGATGCATTGACTTCTCTTGTGGAAAAGTTTGTTGTAGGTCAGGTATCAAAGGCTCAGGTTTATGGAATTCACTCAGTTCCTAGGCATGCAACAAATATATGTCCTTCATTGCAAGATGATGTACAACAAGCCATGGCTTTGGGAGGATTTACTGGACACACTCATCATGACTATGATCCTTATTCCAATAGCTGCAATCCAGGATGGTGGGATCACCCAAATTTTAGCTACAAAAATCAAGAAGGGCAACAAGGATTTCCACAACAGAATTTTCAAAGACAACGCGTACCCGCTCAATCCTCCGATTCAGGGATGTCTTTGGAGGATATTGTGAAGGCCTTAGCGACTAATACCCAAAAATTTCAACAGGAAACAAGAGCCAACATTCAGAATCTTGAAAATCAGGTTAGCCAACTGGCTACTTCTGTGGGTAAATTGGTGGCTCAAAATTTGGGAAAGATGTCATCTCTAACTGAGGTGAATCGAAGAGAAAATGTAAGTGCAATAGTTCTAAGAAGTGAAAAGGAGGTAGAGTCTGGGCCTACCTTGGTTGAGGAAACAACGAAACCAGAAAAAGAGAAAGATGAGGGAGAAATTGAGAAAGAAAAGTTACGCGGTCAAGTAATGGTAAAAACTTTCCCTTCTTTACCTGTTACTTCTAATGTGGTTGTTCCTCCATTTCCAAGCAGGTTGGCCAATTCTAAGAAGAAAGACCACGAGAGGGAAGTGTGGGAAACTTTCCGAAAGGATGAGATAAATATACCTCTTTTGGATGCCATTAAGCCAATTCCGAGATATGCAAAGTTTTTGGAAGAGTTGTGCACCAATAAGAGGGGATTGAAGAGTGACGAAAATGTAACTGTGCGGGAGAATGTGTCTACCTTGATAGAAAGGACACTACCAAGCAAATGCAAGGATCAAGATTTTTACATTTTAGAGATGGAAGATGATAAAATTGTTAGTTCAGCTCATGTCCTATTAGGAAGTCCATTCATGAAAACTGCCAAGACAAAGATCAATGTGGATGAGGGTACCTTCTCTGTCGAGTTTGACGGAGAGATTGCTAAATTTAATGTTTTTGATGCTATGAAGTACCCCAATGAAAATTATAATATATGCTACGTTGATGTGTTTGATTTTATTGATGCAAGATAGTTTTGTTCCGGAGTGAAGAACGTCGAGCATAACGACGTTAAAAAGTTGCGCTTATGGGAGGCAACCCAATGAGTTTTATTTCATGTTTTGAAGTTTTTGTTAGTTTTGTTTTTGATTTGTTCGTTTTTGATATAGTTAGAATTACAGAAGACTAGTGCTCGTAAGGCGTGATCACGCCTTGTACGAAGTAGTGTCTGACTTTAAAAGAGAGAAAATTTCCGTGGAAACCAGAAGACTAAGACGAGTTAGGCGTGATCACGTTTAATTCGAAATAGTCTTCTGACTTGTTTTATCTCGTAGAAAGCATTGTAGTGGCAGAAGACTAGAACAAATAGGGCGTGATCACGGTTAAAATGACTTAGTTTTCTGAAAAAAAAATTTTCTTGTGATTTGATGTTAGTTTTTTTTTTTTTTGTTTAAAAAAACAAGAAAAAAAAGGGTAAAAAAAACAGACAAGAATTCAAGCTGGCGCAGAAACCCTAATGGTTTGATATCTCTTTCACGTGCAGGTGACGTCGCAATCCTAGTCTCCGCCTCCAGCCCTTCGCGGTCTCCCCCGCATTAGCTTGTCTTTCAGGGAAGTTTTTCTTTACTTTTTTATTTATTTATTTTTCTTTATTTTTATTGTTATTTTTTTTATTTATTTTTTTTACTTCCCTTCTTGAGAACTTGTGATTGGCGACATTGAGGACAACGTAAATAATAGGTGTGGGGGGAGGGATTAGAGACCTTGTTTTTTTTAAAAAAAAATTTCCAAAGTTGCTATGCATTGTTGAGTGAAGGGTGATGACATGACAGGGGTAGGTGTGATTGATTGTCTTTCTCTGTGCTATAATGATGTGTCTCATTAATGTTGATGATGGATAGAGTGAAAATGTGCAAGATCCAATGCATATGACCTTTTCAGTGAGCTTTTGGGCCTAAAGAGCAATATCTCAATCATTTGTGCTCTATTTCTTTGTTATGTGTGATCAAGCATGTTGTGTTCATTCTAGAACTTGCTTTGTTATGCATTTTGAGACCACACTAATGAATTCATGCATTGAAGTGATGAGGGCAATTAGGTTTAGCCTTTTGTTGGCCTTTCTTGGATGACCTACCCTCATATTTTTCCCTAGTCGCCCATTTGAGCTTGTGGCCTTTCTCTTGTGCAAACATGTATATGAGCCTTAATCCACTTCTTATTTGTTCCATCTTGTTGAACCCTTCTTGTCAAGAAGTGTGAGAATGAAATGCATATGTCAGCAAGATTGGATTTGTGTTTCGATCGAAAAACAATGGGGATTTGAGAAAAAAAAGGGGGTAGGGAAAAAGAACAAAGAGACATGGTGGCATTGAAAAAAAAAGAGAAAAATCAAAGAAAGAAATAAAAAAGAAAAGGAAAAAAATAAAGCTATTGCCTCAATGAAGGAAAAGAAAGGTGGGTAAAATTTTGAGAATATCATCTTGATTTGTGTGATACTCCCTTGATGTATTCGCTTGATTTTGTTTTGATGTGTGGGAGTTCAAAATTGTGAAGGATGTAGGTCATTACTTGGTTCTCTTGTTGAGCTTATTTGAACAATGTTCTTGATGTATTTGGAGATTACCAAGTGAAAAGGGTGAATGATTTTTATGTGATGCACAATGGAGAAGGGGTGTTTTGGTTGTCATTTGGATTTGTGCATGATTTTTCATATCTTCTTGACGTGTTTCACCTCATATTTCCATTCCTTATCCTACCTTTACCCATGGCCTCGTTACAACCCATTGCAAGACCCCTTTGATTTTTGCATGTGTTCATGATTTAGTGGTGGAGATTTGATATATTGGCAAGCTTATGGTAATGACATGTATGTCTTGATATTGAGTGATTTTGATACACTTGCCTTTTCAAACACTAAAGAGTGAATGAGTGCTATCCTTGGTGAGGTGTTGGGTCTTGTCACATTGGATCTTATTGAAATTGTTATGCATTGATGAGACGCATGGATTTTTCTTGGGAATTGGAATCATGATCACTTGCATTTGGAAAGTTGATTGCTTAATCTCTTCTATGCATGGTGGGTTTTGGAATGATTTTGCGGAAAATATTTTGTTTGGGGGGGGGGATGTGTGAGTATTTTGGTGTTTATGACCTTATGTTTGATGTATGCTTGAGGACAAGCATGGTTTAGGTGTGGAGGGATTTGATGTGTCTTCATTAGTCCACATTTTATGTTAATATTCTCCTTATTTTTGGTTGATTATTACACTTAATTGATCTATTTTTATATCTTTTGGTGTAGGAGAAGAATTATTTGGACTTGAAGCAAATGTTGGCTAAAAGATAGATTTTTGGGCTAATATGTGAAGAATTTGCGAAAATGGACCGAAGAGTGATGGGCTTGGATAACAAAAGGGGTCCAAACTTGGAGAAGAGCCCATGAAGACACATCTCTCACTTTTAGAAGAAAATAATTATTTTTATTTTATTTTATTTTCTATTTTTATCTTTCTTTTAGTGAGGGAATTTGAAGAGTTATGTAGAGAGGAGTTTTATTTTTTAGAGTAGTAACTCACATTCATTCTCTCTCTCTCTCTCTTCCAACTCCAAAACGTTTTCTCTCTCCCAACTCCAAGAACACGCCACTTCTTCTCTTTTCTCTCCACACTCTCTTTTGCAAGTTTTCATTTTCTCTACTTCATCAACAATTGGAAGTTTAATTTTTATGAAGATGATGATGATTTCAAGCATGCGTGGCTAAGGTTTTTCTTCTGATTCAAGGGTCTCTTTTTAATTTGATTATGTTATTGTGAGGCCATGTGATTATTTGTTTCTTGCTATATTCAAGTACTTGTAGATTCAATTTGATTTTCATGGAAATTGTTATTTTGTTGAATTGACGACTCAATCGAATTAATAATTTCCTACCGCTATCCATGAGTTTGTGCTATCATGAATGAATGGAAACTAGTAGCAATAGGTGAAATTAGTTGTGCTATCATAGTTAATTTTGCCTAATTGAATCTACGAGACTAGTTTTGATAATTGCAGCTATCTCGATTATCAAAATTAGGTTCAACTGTTTCCATAGAACGTAATGCTATCGTTAATTGGTATGGAACGCTATCGTGCCCAATCGATTAGTGGTAAGTTTTGACTGGATGCTGGGTTTGGTCAATTAAAGTAGGGAAACACAAGATTTGTCACGGCTATCCTGATAAGTCTTTAGTTGAATGCTTGAATTGCAAGATTATATTTTGTTAGCCTATGATCGATAACGTAATTGAATGTCACGACCCTTGAATCGGAATTTTCTCGTCTTGTTATTTTCTCGAATTTATTTCTCGTTTTACAATTGTTCTTATTTTATCTTTTATAATTTTTCTCGTTAATTTAGTTGATAGTAGTTGTTTAGCTATTAGATAAATATCTCAAAAATCCCCTCTTTTTATTTCTTTGTTATTTACTCGAAAGAAATTATTCCCGTTCCCTGAGGATTCGACCCTGCTTGCCATATACTCGTATTTGAAAGTAGGAAATTATTATTTGGTGGTTTGACAACCCACCAAACATGCTTCAGAAGTAATATATTAAATGAGCATGTCCTAGATGGACTTACAGAAGGGTCAGTGTATTCAAGATTACAAAGTGTTTACAAATAATGAATTATGGCATAAGAACACTTGTAGGAAGACTGTGTTTAAAGACAACTAGATATAGTACTATATAGGACATGTCTTTAAACCAGTAGTTTAAATTTCATGCACACATAGAATAGTCAATCAGATATAAAGCATAAAATTTAAAAAGATAGACATTGTTTATTAAACAAGGAGTTTAATACAATGTTTTTTCAAGGATTTTGCAAAAACAGATATCAAGAAGAATATGCCTACTAAGTTGAAGCTTGGTCTTCTTGTCTTGAGCTAGCAGCCGTTTTAAGTCTTGCTATTTCGGCTTTGGCTTTTGCTAGCTCATCCTTGACATTGTCCGGTTCGAGGAGAGATTTTTGTTCTTCACCTTAGTAAGGCATTTCTCTCGTAGCTCGGTCACCGATTATTGTGAAGTCGCTCATCTCCTCCTTCATGGATGCAAGCGACTGGTCCATGTTGGATAGGCGAAGAACATTGTTACGAAACTCCTTGCGAAAAAGGTGGTAGTGCTTGTTTGTAAGCCTCCGAGTGGTACGAACAGACGTGTGGACAGAGCGATTTGCATTACGCTGAGCTTGAAGCACACGTTTGTAACCGGTATCGATGAGCTCGATCATAGACAGCATTCCTTGAGAAAGAGCCTCCCAATTTTCTTTGAAGAGGGCGTTGGAGGCAGAGGAAGAGGCTGAAAGTCTGCTGACCAGAACGTCTTGCGAGGCAGTAATGGCTTGTTGGCATGCGGCGCCGCGGCCTTGGCGCCGGGCTACGCCTATGACTTATGTCATATAATCGGCAATGACCGTAGTCGTGTGAGATTGGGCAGCTGCTAGATGCTGCAATGATTTGTTGAGGTCAGCCGATATGACACCAAAATTTTTCAGGAGATCCTCAATGGAGGAGGGACTGAAGGATGCAGGTTGAAAAGGCTGGCTGACTGGAGGAGTAGGTAGATCGAAGAGGATTTGGGGTTGGCTGGTAGAGGTCTGAGGTTGGCTGGTGGAGGTTTGAGGTTGGCTGGTGGAGGTTTGAGGTTGGCTGGTAGATGTTTGTGAAGATGAAGTTCCAGGTAATTTGGACCAAATGCGAGGAACAAGAAAGAGTTTTTCTAGGTAGGCTTCATAGGAGAGTGTGTGAATGAAAACGGGAAGAGAGAATGAAATGGGTGTATGAGGAGAACGGAAGAGGACAGGAAAAAGAGGGTTAAAGCCAATGTAGGTGGTGACTACGTCAAAGAAGTCGCAGACCACAGGCTTTGTGAAGACAGAAGGATGACTGATAAGGGTAAAGATAGGGGGTCATGGAAGAGAAAGGAATGGGGATATGTCTGATTTGGTTGGAGGAGGTATTCCTAGGTCCCTATGGATAGCAGTCCACTGTTTGAAGATCATGAGATCTTGAACAACGAGTTGAGAGAAGAACTACCGGGACCGAATGGCGAGGATCATAGAAGGCACCCATGGATAAGAATTTCCCACATATAGGCAGGGATGCGTTTAGGATAGTCGAGTGGAGAGGAAAGGGTCGAGATCGAGGGGTTTGGCTTGGGTAGGCTGTCCTTGAATAACAGCAGTTCTTCCACATCAGGGTGAAGATGGTTGTAAGGGTTGACTTTGGTTCGTTTGGGAGTAGAATAATCGGAGGGAAAAGTGAGAGGACGTTTAGAACGTTTGATTAGTTCAGATTCAGGTGAGAGGGAGACTTCTGAGTCTGAAGGTATTGACATGGGAGGGTTCGTTGGAGCAGGATGAGTAGGTAAAGACACAGGAGGGTGGATAGAAGGTTCAGGTAGAGTTGGGGAAGATGGAGGTGAAGATGGTTGATCAGCAGATGGCACAACTTGACCTTTTTAGCGCTTTTCTTTAGTCGTTTGCCATGCCTTGATCTTGTTGGAGTTGAAGAGGTAAGAGCAGGTTGTGGAGTGTCTGATGTGGGAATGGCTGGTGTGGGAATGGCTTGTGTGGGAGGAGTTGTAGATGAGATCTTGGGAAGGCCAAAGGATTCGTCAGTTGGAAAAAGAGTTTGCTTGGTTTTGGGTTTGTCTGATTTAGAGGTGGATTTTGGAGGAAGAGTTGAAGGTTGAGAAGGTTTTTCAAGGTTGGCAGGTTGAAAAGTGGTGGTGTCCTTTTCAGCAGCCTGTTTGGATCTGGCTGGCTTCTTGGATTGTTTGGGTTTTGGTGTTGGGAGAGATGATTGTTTTTGTTTCTTTGGAGAGGGTTCATCAGGCTCATAGGGGTCGTGATCGAGTCGGGTGAGGTCAAAATCCTCAGGTAATTCAGCACCAAGAGGCTTAGGCTCCTCCGAACAGGAAGCCTGTGAAGAGTAGGTCACCTTCCTCTTACCCTTCTTATCTTGGGTAGAGGGACCAGTTGTGGTAGTAGTAGCCTCTTGGCTATGTCCTCTCGATACTGGTGATGTTGTTGACTGTGAAGACATAGGTGTTAGTCACCTTAATAAGATCATCACCAGACATTTGTTCTTCTATCTCCTTAAATCCCCTTAGGAGAACATTGATGACCCTGACAAATGGCCTCTTTATGCTGGGGTTGCCTTGAACTTCGGCTACACTCTGAAAGAGCATTGAGAAGACAATCTTGGCCCAATTCAGCTGTTTATGAAGGATCACAGCTTTTGTCCACATGAGCTGCTGAGAGGTGAAGATGTCCTTGGAGCCATTCTTGAATAGGATACTCTTATCAAGAAGATGGCTGATGTGGTAAGCACCCTCAGGGAATAGGTTCCTGGAAATTTTAGAGAAATGCTCTAGTTGAGCTGATCCCCTCATCATTTCCCAAGCTTGGGCAGATTCCTCATCAATCAGCTCCAGCTTTCCTTCCATAGGCAGTCCTAGGGTGTTGCCTATATCCTTGTAGGTCAACTTGATAAGATTCCCTCGGATGTAACCCTTGAGGTAGCTCATGTTCACCTTATCATTACTTGAAGTAGGAGCAGGAGGAAGGGTCATCTTTGTGTAGAATTCTTCAGCTATGGCATTGCTGTAGTGAGTGTCATTGAGTTGAAAGAAGGGAAGAAGACCACTCCTCTAAGTCTTTAATGAGAGCTTCTTTGCTGTAGTGAGTGTCATTGAGTTAAGAATAGCTGATATAATAGTTATGGCAGTTCTTTAGAGAAACATACACTGTTCAGATTAAAACCCAAAATATACTAATAAATGAAGATTTGTGAATAGCACAGTTTATCTCCTTGGTTTTAGATAAGAACAAATTCTATCATTTTTCATCAAATAGAATAGTATGAAGTGAAAACATTTCTGTATAGATAACTTTAAAACACATTCAATACTCGTGAGATAGGTTTTAAGCAACATAATCAAGCACTCGAAGAAAATTATATTAACAATAAAGGGTCCAAAATGATATTTTAAAAAAATGAGGGGTTCTATCTCACCCTTTCAATAAAAAATCTTTATCTATCTTTTTCTTTCTAAGGAAAACTGTAGTGGATAACATAAAAGGTTTTTAAAATAAGTATAAACCTTTTGTAAAAAGGTTTATACCAATAAAGTAGACGGAGTAAAAGGTAGAAACTTTCTACCGCTTGGTCTCCACCAACCGGTTGGTGAAATGATTTTTGGCAATTTGAAACTTTTCCATATGACCATTTTGTACCTTTTTTTTTTTTTTTTCCAATTCTAACCGTTGCATGCTATAACGGTAACTTTGAAGACTTTTTTTTTATTTCTCCTATAAATAGTTTTCCAAAACAATTTTTTCATTACATTCAAACATACATTTTACCTCAAATTCTTTCCCATTTAACTACCTAAAATTCTTCTTTTCACTTCTTTTGTTATGAATAACAATTATTTTATGAATTTATTGAGCTTTTCAAATGACGATGATTCTGCCAATACCCAAACTCCTCTGAATTTGCAAGCTTCTCAAAATTTGCAAGCTCCTCCGAATGTTCAAGCTCCTCCAAATTTTCAAGCTTAGAATTTTCAATATCCTAATTTTCAAAGTCTTCCACATTTTCCTGTTCCTCCAACTAATCAAGGTACTTCAAATATTCCAAACGTTCCTTGTCCTTTATTTTCTCAATTTCCCATGTATCCGCAACATGGATATTTTCATCCAGTTATGACGAATCAATACGCACCCGGATATTATAACCCAAATATGAGTACGAAAATCAACAAAGACCGATCGACACAAAAAGGGCCAAGATCGGTGAGTCTGAAATTCCTTCTTTTTCCACTCAAGAAGGGTTGGAAAACATCGTTCTAGGTGAAGAAGTAAACAATCAAGTCGAAGATAAGCAAAAAGCAAAATGGAGCATTGAAGATGACAAACTGCATGCAAGTGCTTGGCTCATTGTTTCAACGGATAGCGTGATTGACAACTCTCAACATGATAAGGAGTTTTGGAAACGAATCACCGAGTACTACAACAAGAGTCGAAAGACGGGAAATTCAAGAAAGTTATCTGTCTTGAAATCACTTTGGTACACAGTTCTTCCAATGGTTAATGAATTTAACCAGTACTTCATCCAAGTACAAAATCAGCATAATAGTGGGTGGTCCGATGACCAAGTGAAAGAAGCCGCACGTGATCTTTTATTCTCAACACGTAAAAAACATTTTAGATACGAGCATGTATGGGCAATGCTGAAAGATGAGTCAAAGTGGAAAGGTGAAAAATCAAGTGAGCATTCCTCTAAAAAGACAAAGATATTTGAAATTGGGGCATACACATCATCATCCGATGCGCATACGAGCACCAACATCGACGACAATGAGGTTGAAGTTTGCCCGATTGGTCAAAAGGCCGCAAAGCAGAAAGGGAAAGCAAAAACCACCAAGCAAACTGAAACAAAAAATGATAATGAACGGGCTGCACTAGAAAAAGAGAAGATTTGTGCACTCAAGGACGTGTCAGAAGCAATAAACATGTCCACACTTGCTAAGAATTATAAAATCCTCTGTAAGGATACTAGTGGCATGACTGATGAGCAACTGCAAATTCATCAACAAGTTTGTGCTATTATCAAGGCCAAATTTAATATTGTCTAGTTTAAGTTATGTAATTTTTAATTTATGAAGTTTCCAATTATTGTAAAGTGAGTTTATGTAATAGTATGTTTTTTATTCACGTGATCAATATTAATGTACTTTTAATTATGTTTCGTATGATTTTATATTGAATTTTTTTTTAGTAAACTCTAGTCGTTGCAAAATTAGCCGTTATGAAAACTAGCCATTACAAAACTAGTCGTTATGAAAACTAGCTGTTACAAAACTAGCCATTACAAAACTAGTCGTTATAAAACTATTGAAAAATGACTATATATAGACACTTTAGCCTCCATATTTTCTGCAAACACAATCGAGAATTCATACAACAATCTCCACACTAAAAATGTCTTCCGACTCCGACTCCTCTTTTGATTTTGATTCCTACCTTCTGTCAAACCTACAATTCATACACGATGAATTGAAGGGCGATTCTACCAATTGAGAGCGTGAAGCTGAGAGTTCCCACGGTCGTAAATGCAGTCGAAAATACATAAATCGACAGCGCGAAGATGGACATGAGTAAAGAGCTATTCCTTCGAATTGTAGAAGCTCTTTCAAATCATTGTGAGTATTTTCAAATGAAGCGTGATGCATGTGGTAGAGATGGATTTTCCCGCAAAAATGCACCGCCGCTATCCGTTAGTTGGCATATGGCTCGTCTCCGACCATTGTGACGAGTACGTACGACTTGGCGAAACCACTGGAATCAAATGCTTAAAGAAATTATGTCAATGTGTGATTGAGGTATTTGGAAGAGTATACTTGAGAAGACCCAATGCTAACGACGTCCAACGTTTACTTCAACTACATTCTGATTACCACGGCTTTTCTGGTATGTTAGGAAGCATTGACTGTATGTATTGGCCGTGGAAAAATTGTCCAGTTACGTGGAAATTAAGGTCAATTTACCCGAGGAGATCAAGGGGTTCCAACAATTATACTAGAAGCAGTCGCTTCTGAAGACCTTTGGATACGGCATGCTTTTTTCGGGGTTGCAGGATCTAACAACGACATTAATGTGCTCAACCAATCTCCATTGTTCAATGATGTATAATGTATTGCAAGGATACTCTCCTGAAGTTTAGTTTACGGTAAATGATACACAATACACGAAGGGATATTATCTGACAGATGGTATCTACCCGAAGTGGGCTTCATTTGTTAAAAGCTTTGCATATCCAGAAGACCCTAAAAGGATCAAGTTCAAACAAATGCAAGAGGTTGCAAGGAAGGACGTTGAATGAGCATTCGGAGTCCTCCAATCTCGTTGGGCAATAGTACGAGGTGCGACACGGTTTTGGAGCAAGGAAGATTTGAAAAATATAATGTACATGTGTATCATATTGCATAATATGACTGTAGAGAATGAAGGTAACATAATAAGTAACTGGTCGAATAAAGAAGTAGAGCCACTAATACACGTATCTCAGGAACATGTTCAAGACTTTCAACAATACATTCAAAGACATGCGGAACTACGTGATCGTGAAGTACATCAAAAACTTCGATCAGACTTGGTTGAGCATATTTGGGAACGCTTCGGAGACAATAACAATGAAGATTAAGTTGTTTCAATTGAATATCTATCAATATTTATGTACTTTTAATTATGTTTCTTATGATTTTATATTCAATTTTGTTTAATAAAATCTATATTATTGCATCAATATTTTAAATTACTAATCACTATTATGTTGACATAATATATATTTTTAATATTTTTTATGTTTTAAGAACATATATTTATTATTGAAAATACAATTTTTACTTTTAAATAAATATTGTGAAAGAATGTAATTTTAAATGAATGTTGTGAAAGAATAAAATATTTAATTGTGGGTTCATGCTATAAAGCTTTTTAAAGGTTTATGTGAGTGTTGAGAATAAGTTTAAAATGAAAAGGCTTATAAGTTGATGACGTGGCATCTTTGGATAAACCTTTAAAAGGTTGATGAGTGTGGATGCTTTAACACACACACACACACACTGCGGATGTATAATCACTCCTATAATGGTGACTCCTGTAATGGTGAGCCTGATGGTCATAATTAATATTTACTGTTAAACGTCGATGTACACATAATCTCTCTCTCTCTCTCTCTCTCTCTCTCTCTCTCTCTCTCTCTCTCTCTCTTAAAATGCTATAGATCTGAGTTTTTTTCCCCACATAAGGTTGTTCACCTTTTTAATCCGGAGATGTTCATTGAGAAGCTGTAAATTTGCCGCCGTACAAGTGTAGTCTCGTTGTTTTCTCCGTTGGCCGGGCAAATTCGATTGATGGGTTTACTTCGCTGTAAATTTCAAATAAATTGGGCGTAAATAGCTATCTAGCTAGGGTTTTGACTGGATGACAAAGGATTTGCAGTAATGCTTGTACGACAACATTAATGGCGAAACACGCTTGAACTTTGAGGTGAGCATACAAGTCACAAAAATAGTTTGTTTCCTCCATTGTTCAAAAAACACGAAGTTAGCTAGGGTTTCGATTTTGCGATTACTCAAATCTTGCTTAAATTTCCGTGACATTGACTTCTCTATTCCGACCTCGTCGCGGCAAAATCGGTCTCGATGGTGGAGTAAATTCAAGAGAACATCAATCTTTTTAGCCCCTCAAAAATGTCAGCCTCCGTTGGATTAAAATGAAGATAATAAGATTATGAGAAGTGGGGAAGAACATGTCGCTTCTAGTCTCACAACAATTTTCTCTTCTTTTCTCCTTTCCCCTTTTATAAATGGAACAATGATTTTCTCTTCTGTTCTCAGTAACTCCTATGAGTGAAACGACTGTTAGCACACTCGTCATTTTTATTTAAAGGGATGCTAAATGATGCACCCCTACATGCTAAATGTCGCACTCATTAAAATTAGAATTACTATAATACCCTTTCACCCTATTTTATTAAGAAAAAAAAACTAATACAACCGGGCTTATTTTAATAATTAATTCTAATTAATCAAAACATAATAAATAATTATTTGTGGATAGAACTACAAAATAAAACTAACTTTAAATCATTTATTGTTTAAATTGAAAAAAAAATTTACTTCAAAGGATTAATCATTTACTAGGACGGATAAACCAATTGTGGAAAAATCAAATAAAGCCGGGTCGGCACTCATTCCAAAAGCCGGGCCGGCCATACCCTTTCTAAAACAGTGATAACTTTGAGCAAACTTGTTGGGATCAAATTTTTGAGGGATGCTAAATAACACACTCCTACATGCTAAATGTTGCACTCATTAAAGTCACAATTACTATAATACCCTTTTACCCTATTTTATAAAGAAAAAACAAACTAATACAATCGGCCTTGTTTTAATAATTAATTCTAATTAATCAGAACATAATAAATAATTGTTTATGGGTAGAACTACAAAATAAAACTACCTTAAATCATTTATTGTTTAAATTGGAAAAAAAATTTACTTCAAAGGACTAATCATTTACTAGGAGTCTAGGACGGATAAAACCATTATGGAAAAATCAAATAAAGCTGGCCGACACTCTTTCCAAAAGCCAGGCCGGCCATACCCTTTTCAAAACAGTGATAACTTTGAGCAAATTTGTTGGGACCAAATTTTATAAATTGCAACACTCATTCTTCATATATGCTTTGAATGGTCATAGAAATTAGAAAATAATTTTATATATAATAGTCAAAAATGCTAGCAAAATTTATTGAAGCCGGTCCGGCCATTCTTAATAAAGCCGGCTCGGCCCTAATAAATATAGCCAGTCCGGCCATATTTATTAGAGCCGATCCAGTCCTAGTAAAATTAAAATTTTTTAATGTTATACCCCCTTCGTCTCAAAATTATTGTCTTACTTTTTTTTTTATCCGTCCCAAAATAATTGTCTTGTTTAAAAGTTTATTTTTTAGGATAACACTTTTACCATTTTACCCTTACTTTTTCTTCTTACTTTAATTATGAGTTACATGCACATGTGCATTAAAGAAAACTACAAATTATACCAATATTAATAATCAAGTCAATTATTTTTTCTTAATTAGTGTGCCGGGTCAAACAAAATAATAATTTTGAGACCGAGGGAGTATTATTTATTTTAAATATTATATTCTTTGTTTTTTATTTATACTTTCCTATTTTAGGTTTTCGTTTTGCATAATTCCTGTCAAAAGGTAACTTTTGTTGGAAAATTACCTTCGGTTGATGTCGTGCGAGATGGTGGAATCGATAGTGAAGGTGGTGTCCACTTCAAATTGAAGGTTGTTTGGGTGGTCAGACACGACTAGACATGACTGGGAGATCAAGTTTCTCTATAGGAGGGATTTGATTTGGGGATAAATGACTGTCCAATTTAATTTGGGGACGAACTGAGTTTCTGGGTGTGAGATTGAGAGAGAGAAATTTTGTTGGTAGGGTGAGATAGGGCCAATTTTTTTTTTTTTTTTTCACAAAGTATCGTTTTGGACCCTTAACTGTTAACGTAACTTTTCATATTGTTAAGAGATCCACACATAGTCCACGTTATCGCCGTTAACAAAATTGGATGTCTTTGTTAACAACATGGACCACATCCCACTCAAATCGTAAATACGTTGGTTACATTTTGAATATTAAAAGACGTTAGTCAATCGAATCCCCAATTTATACAATGGTCATAAATATAATTTTCCCTCCACGAGCCAAGAGTACCAATCGCAAACTCACTCCTTTTTCTATTTCACAAATAAAAAAATATTATTAAAAATTAATTTGACTTTTTTTAAGGGTTTGTTTACCTTTGCATTTTAGTGAATAGATAAACCCTCTCAAATTAAGCTGAAAAATAAGTCATTCTAGTCGAATTTAAATTGCATTCAGTTTGATAAAAAATTGTTTAAGATGATTTGTTCATGAGATAATCAAATCAATAAGCTCTTTGGACAATTAAACTTGACTTGATTGACGCACAACACAATATTTCTATCATCAATATCAATTTATTCAAACTCAGCTCAATTAAAAAGCTTGTTTGAGATTAATTAAAAAAAAAAATGTCAAACTTGAACACCTTTTTCTAAATTTGCTAAAATTATCAAACAAGCTTAAACATACATATACTCAAACTCGGGTAAACTTGATTGGCTAAATTTTTTAAAAAAATCGTCCTACGATGTACAAATAAAAAAAATTGTCTTTCAGGTATCTATATATATATATATATAAAAGCAGAATAGTGTTTATTTTTGGAAAAATCCCGCCAAAAAGGACTTTCCAAAAATGGACGCTATTCTGTTTATGCAGTATTCTTAAAAAAAAAAAGAAAAAGAAAAAGAAAGAATAGCACACGGTTTTGATGAAAACTGGGTCTGCCTTGAAATTGATTCTGCCTTGAAAAACGGTATTGATCTAAGAATCCGCTCTCTAATGACAGAAGGAGGTAAAAAGTCCCTCTCGCTCTTTTCAATATCATCACCCCACCCTCTTTCAATTTCATCCCATGATTCACGCAACTCACTGGGAGTTCATTCGTTGCTGCGTGAAATAGTAAACCCAATTCTCAGATTTTCCTTTTCATTGATGTTTTCAGCAACGCCTAGGGCTCTGGTTCTTCCCTTTCTTCTCTTGGTTGTGTTATATAGGCAGTCAATTTGATTAAATTCTGTTAGATGTAGGGCTTTCTAATTAAGGAAGTTGATGAAGAAGAAGAGACAAAAGAAAGGGGCAAAACATGTTTGGAGGAATCGCACGAGGTCATCTGACCGAAGAGATATCAAAGAGAGATTTCTGGAAGAGATGGTGACGTCGTCAGTGGTGAACACGTATCCACTGTCTAGCTATACATTACGGATGAAGGAGCTGAAGATGAAGATAGACACTTCCAGCGCCGATCGCCTTGCTCGTATGAAAGTCAAGTATGTAACTATTTCCATGCTTCAAATTGCAGTTGAAATGTATTTCAATTACTAACATTTTTCAAAATCCCTGTCAAACAAACCCCCCCGGGAGCTGTATTGTGTCAATTTTCCCGCTAATTTGATCATTGAAACCATACATCCTACCTACAAAATTGGGGTTTTCAAATGCTTTGAGAACACTTTTTGGTCTTCTATTGCATTTTTCTGTTCTGTAATCGGCTTACTGGTTCTAAGTTGCAATTAAATGAAAGAGGGCATGCGAACTAGCATTGAAGGAATTTTACTGGTCTCGGTATAAACTATTACAATCTTAGCTTCAGCATTTGTGTTTAATTTAGTGAATTCTGTAGATCATTGGACGTAGAATTTTCTTTCCTTTCTCATTCTTTTCTGCACATATTCTTGGTTTTTAGTCTTTAGCGATTGAAACCCATTACCAATCTAGGGTTATTTGAAGATATCTATGTTTTCTTGATTTGGGTTTGGCAGTGATTTGGAAGGGATAAGTATGTTCTCAATTTTTATGTTTTTTGAGGATTTCAGATTTGATCACTTGCATGTGTACTGGTGCATAGAGTTATTGAACTGATTATAATTTTTGGTTTTTGGTGGTTTTAGGAAGGTGGAAATGGCATCTGGAAAGAATTGTTGAAAGAAAAGAAATTAATGCAAGGAGGTTTGTCTGTCTTCCCAAATCACGTTGAAAAATCCTGTGAAGAGAGTCTAAGCTCTTGATAAATTCAAGAACTCAGGGAACACAGTTCATGGATTCACAAATATAATGAAAAAAAGGTTACGTGAAAGTAAAACCCACATTAATCGTTTGTTCATCTTATCCTTTCATGTGTTCATCTTCTTCATTGATTCTCTTTCCATTGTATGTCACCTCTCTTTCTCTCTCATGCTTTCTTTCAGGCTTTATTGATTTTGTCTGTGATCACCTTGGTATTGCATCGAACCAAATGGCAAAAAGGGATTTGTATGTAGTCCGAGACAAGGTGGTGCTGAGTTGAGTTAATTACCCAATTGGGGTCATAGTTTCTCACCTTAAATTTCCATTTTCACTTGCCTTTTTTTTTTCTTTTTTTATATGGGAAATTCTGGGTTTTTTTCTTTTTTCATTTTAATAAAAAACTTTATTCTTTTTCTGTCAAGTTTTAATATTTCCAAAATTTATGTTCATTTTGTCTAATTCCCTCTGTTTTTGCACCAGGTTATCTTTCATTTTGTCTAATTCCCTCTGCGAATACCTACTATTGACAAAATATATATTTCTTCACACAGAACATAAACAGAGAGAGTGAGAGATAGAAAATGTCAACATGAACAACAACAACGAAAGACCCAAAATTACAGGGGGAAGCTGGAAAATTTGTTTGGTGAGGAGACAGAGTTCTTGAGAACTGTACCAATTGTGTTGTTGAATACCATTATGTCTTCAAATTTGTGCGCTGAGATTATCAAGTTTTCAAGGCCAAATAAAACAGCAGTTTGCAATCTGGCATCCATCGCTTTTCCACGATTCATAAAGGAGAAGGTGAGAGATTTAAATTTAGTTTTAGCTTTGCATAGTATCCTGTTTATCTCCAAGTTATTTTTTATGTATTACATACCATTTTCCTCTTTCTTGATGTAGGGGATTTCAGTAGTCACAACCTTCAAAGCTGGTTGGAAGCAGATATTTGAAGAACATATTTTTGATTTTGAGAAGTTAGATGAGGTTTATTCGTTGAAGCTCTTGACGTTTTCGTATATGCATGAATATTTCTACAGGTAAACTGGCATAAATGTGCACCTGAGAGTAGCCTATGTACTTGTGTGTACTATTTATTGTATCCTTGTGATTAAATTGCAGAGTTTCTCTCTATATATGGAAGATATGTGTGATCTAAATAATTGGTCCATAATATGATTATTTCCTAAAGTGGTGATCCGACAGGTTAGTTTTGTATTGTTGAACTTGAAAGTGAACTTTGCTAACCATCTTTACATTCTTTTGTAAATGGATCCACGTCATTGGTTTGGGCACAATACACATGTACCATGATCTCTGGTTCAAAAATGAAAGCAATCAGCCTTCTTCTAGCGGTAAGCACTCTTTGTAAGCAAATTGAGCATATGAAACTAATCTTTCTTTAAACAGAGATTGTAACACGCATTTTAGTTAACATTACTGCAACTTTCTGAACTATATGAAGGTTAGATATTGGAGATGGGAAAGAAGTAAACCTTGAGAAGTGCCCAAAGGAAAGTCTACAATGAACGATCTAAATTAGAAGATTTACAATGAACGATCAACTGATCTTAAGAAAAGTAGTCCCGGGTCCTATCTTTTGCACTCTCCAGGTAGAGCTATACTTTCGTAGAATGCTTTCAATCAAATTAAATGACATAGGGCCTTCCCCAGAATGACGGAGAGAAAGAACATGACTTGAGAGTAATGTACATGATCTGAGGTCTGACATATGGATCATATCCAGACTAGGACAATCTTGGCCGAAGATTGCTGTTCTTCAGGAAAAGAATATTGCACATTTCGAGGCTGAATTTCATGAAGGGTACGTGTTTCTCTTTTATATGATCTGCTTGGCTTCAAATTTTTTCTCAGCAATCATCCTATCATATTTGTAGGAGAAATAACATGGAAAAGCTGGTGAATAAGAGTTGTGTTAGACAACAAAGCCATGGAGATGGCAGACACAATTGACCAATTGAAGGTTGCATCTTCCCATTTCAGTGTTGGTTTATACAATCAGTATTTCATTGAATTTCTAATTACAAAATTTTTCATTGATTGATTATATCTAAGGCTTCACAAATTTGTTTACTACGTCATCTTATGGTACTTATTGAACATAGAAGGCATGGCAAAACTGGAGATGAGGAATGCTGAATTAGAGAAAAGTTACGAGGATGGCAACCACCATTGACCAACAGAAAGCTGCATCTTTTGTTTTAACGAAGGAAAGCTAAATCGTGAATTAAGGTCTGATGTATCAAGGGTTGAGTCCATCTTCCTCCAATACCAACACCAACCATAAGCTAAATCAAAAATTTTATCCCTTCTTAATCTTATTATGAACTCTTTTTTAATGTCATGTTATAATAATCTTATCAATCTTTTTTTATACTAGGCTTGATGAACTTCACTTTGAGAATGCGAAGAGAATTACCGGACTTGCAATGTGGTTTCACAGCATACAGCAGCATGAAAGAACATATCACCCGCAGCCAGAGTTACTTGCTGACCATACATACCTCCATTCGTGTTTGGATCCCATTGGAGAGCATGCATTTGGCTTCCTTATTCTAACTGCACAAACAGATTTTCTGTTACTTTGTGATTTGCAGATGTGTTAAAGAATACATATATGTGCCCCTTTTGAAAATTGGTAACGATATTGCGTACCTTTACCCCAAGGTTTTTGTTAGATTCGTAAAGGAGGTGTTCGTGGAATAAGAAAGAAAACTTTTACTTTAGATTACGGTCAAGAGAAGATTAAACTGAACCTGCCAAAGAAATATAAGTCTTTAGCTTCAGTTTTGCACCTGCTTTTGGAGTACATATAGCTTATCTAGCATGCCTTGAGTATCTGACAAATTGTAAACAAACACCAGGCGTCATAATTGTTGATTCATTATGGCTACTAATTCTTATTAAGCATGGTTAATTAGCTTGAGATTAGTGGAATAATATCCTGGTTCATTTGATCTGTTAGGTTTCAATGAATTATAATGTTGTTTTTCCAATGATTCAAGCTCTTTGCTGGTCAAGGAGTCAATATCCTCACCCATGAAATTGCTAAACACACACAAGTGGAATGAAGTTTTAAGTACATGTAGAATCTTAGATATAAGAATCGTAGTTGTGAACGAGGAAATGTTTACTAAACGTTTTAGGGAATATGGCGTTCCTTAACCCTCAAATATTTCTGGTAGCTAGCTGTGCTTTTCCTACGTAGTTTGAACCAAGTTGGGATAATTGGACATGTAAATCGAAGTTAACTATTGGGAGAAATTTTCAAATATAACGACAAAGCAGATTTAAGTAACGTGATGATATAAAATGTTAATCAAGAAAATATGACTACCATTGAAAGTAAGTTACTAAGAGAAATTTTGAAGTATTGAGATGATAGCTTTAGTCAAGTGTTTGCAATCATTCTATCATCAAGATTATTGAATTTAGTTTCAATGAGTTTTTTAATATTATTAAATTACTTTAAAAAATTGAGATCTTATAGAAAGATATATATATATATATATATATATTGATTTTTTTTGTGTGTGCTATTCATCAAATTGGAAGTTATTTTAACAAAAAAATTTCACATAATCAGTATGCAAAAAGCATTTGATTGGAAAAATATTCGGATCATATAGAAGAAAATATAGATCTCACTAATTCTTGATTCCTTTCAATATGTACCAAGAAAGAATAAGTAAAGCCTAAAGGATCGATTGGGAAAAAACAAAAGTGAATAAACACAATAAGGCTTTGCCAATAGTTTTATATTTTATTAGGGTTTCTTGATCTTTTTTTTATCTGTAGCAAAAAATATTCAAAAAAATAAACCATCAAATCAGATTTTTTGCAAATAACTAAAAAACTTAATATTTTTCTTTTTCTTTAATCTGAACATATCAACAAAAAAAAAAAATTTGAAAAATCTGTGAAATTCAAACCATATTTATCTAAAATAAAATATAATGAATACAATGATTTGTGTTCTCAGACAGGTAATTGACTTTAAATGAGTTTTTATTGTATTGTAAATGTTATTTGTAATACTTTAACAAATTTCATAAATGATAAATTTTTCTTACAATAGTTAAGATATTTTCTTACTTTGGGTATTTTGTTCTATGTTATGATGGTTAAAAAATATTATATTTTCAATATTGTTTTTTGCTTTTACAATTTATAATTTTTAAATTTAATTATTATGCAGTTATCATCCATCAGCCAAGCAAGGAAATTTTACCACAAAATTTAGAAAATGATGTTATACATCTTAGTGAAAAAGTCTGTGTTTAGATGGTGTTGTACGCCCTTTTTTTAGAGTTATTAATCCTAAGAGTCTTCAAATTTTGATATGTGATAGTGATAGCAGTAGTAATTATAAATGTTCAACGATCAATATTATATTTAAAGGAGTATTTCAAAATTTATAATAATTTTTTTTATTTATGTAAATCTTTGCCAATTAATTTTATTTTTTCTTAATCTTTACCTTTTAATTATTTATTTTATTTTATTATATCGAACTCATAATTTATATATTAGTACAATTGTTTGCTTAAATTTCTATTAATAAAGTTTCTATATAATCTAACTTTTATCAATATAGACCGTGCAGCGCACGGGTGCATTTCTAGTTATTTATAAGACGAGTCACTCATTTTATATTAATAGACAGTGTGCTCTGTCTTAGCAATTAGGATGATATCGACAATAATAGATGAAGCCTGTGAAGGCATTGAATATAACGCCAACTGTTAAGGAGTTAAAACTTAAGAAAAAATGATTACGAATCATCATCCCATCCCCCATGTCTGCTTGCCGTGTTGGCATGTATGACTCTGTATGAGAAGAGAGTATGGGGCGTACAAGCAGGATAATGAAGCGAATGGGGACGATGTGGACATAACACCCATAAAACTAGGATCCCATCATCAATTTCTCTCTCCTTTCCGTTTCATTGTCTATATATATATATATATACAATTACAAATGGCATCATCCCATTCCCCGCCTTTGCTTCATTATTCTCCTAGGAGATTCAACCCCCAAAGCGCACATTTTGGCTCTTCTTCTTCAACCTCTTCTTCGTCTTCTTCCTGTTCTTCGTCCTTGTGTTGGAATTTCTGCAACATTTTAGGTAAATTTTCCTCCTCTCCTTATTAAATTTAATGCCGTGCCTGGCCTCTGTTTTGACAATTCATCAATTTTCGATTAATTTTGATACCAGAACTCAGTATTGAATTGTGCGTATTTCTTTTGATGCGAGGAATCGAGCTTGTTCGAATTTCTATTACACAACACTAAAATTTGTATCCAGCAAACTTCACTATCACTCGGAAGGACTTATTATCACTATTATTATCATAGTTTCCTTTCTATTATTTTGATATTTATATGATTTCTTTCCTGCCTTTGAGTAATCAAATCAATTTCTCGGCTGATTTCGCCGTCTAGTTTCCCTATGAGAAGGTAGAAACATCATTTGTATTTTGTATACCTGTATTATATTTTGGTTGATTGGCAGTTCATTATGATATGTTTTTGACACTCGTAATTAGACATTTTCGCGCTTCTTTGTCTAAAGGTTATTCGAGAAAGATCTAAAAAAAAAAAAAAGCCTGGTGAAAGATATTGTTTGTTCACCATTTCTTTTGATCTGAACTAGTGGTCCATGTAGTATATGCTGTTCGGCTTACTCATGGGAAAATCAATTGTTGAAATAGAAGCAAAATATGAGTTTCTCAAAGACAATGTTTGTTCAGCAATGCTTTCGATCTGAACCCAATTGAGTTGCTCTTGCCCCTCCCCTTTCGGATTTGACCACTTGCATAGTTAATATCTTCAAGTTTTAGGTTTGTTATTAAAAAATCCTCATACTAGCTGTATACCCCTCTTGGGATTCAACAAGACAGTGAGACGTATAAATAGAAGACACTTTGATTTTTCTGTCAATTAGAACAACTTTCGGATGGAAATGTGACATTTTTTTTATTTAGTTGAAGAAAATATAACTATATCCTTTGGAAACTGCATAAATTCGAGATCACTAACATGGAAATATTCAATGGAGTGAGATCCTTCCGAACTAGGATGGTGAAGAGGCTGATCCTTAAGGTTAAAGTAGAGTATCCTAGGGTGGTGGTGCTTTGGAAGAGCTTTATGCAGGGGTGGGAGACCTTCTCTAATTATAGTCGGTTTTGAGGTTGTGTTCATCGTCATTGAGCTTCATGTTGAGCAACGGAGGTATCAACCAACATTTTGGACTCACCTAGGTCGGACCTTTAGTAATCGATTTACTTGCAAAAGTATGGGAGAACCCGGGAGTCAAAATAGTCCCCGACCTTTTTTGTCTTATGATGATAATTGCAACTTGTAATGATATATATCTTTCTGTATGCTTTAGAATACTCATGTGAACATTACCTATGCTTTTTACTCTATATCTTAAATTCATTTTTTCCCTCTATTAAGATTTAACACTTTAGCTAAAACTTTTCTAGGCATAAACCACATCTGGAAAAATCAAAGCCTTAGAGCTCACGCCATGGGTACAGCTCAAGGAAATGTTGCTTCACCAAAGGGTGTTAGTAATGTGAACGATGAAGCTGATCATCTCCTTGTTCTTGTTCACGGAATCTTGGCAAGGTATGGATTTCCTTTGCATGTAAGTAAAAAGTACCATTTAGGATATGAATCTTTGCCTAGTTTTCATGTTGAATAGAAGTTGAGAGTATCTGCAGGGCGTATCTTAGACAGGGCCTCAAATTTGAAATCCTGAAAATTTCTTCGGTAAAGGTAGAGGAGAAGGTGTGCATGCGTAGGAAAAATATTAGCTAATGCTCATTACCTGCATAATTAATGTTTTATGGGATTAGTATGCTGCTATGCATGCTATTATGCGTCTCTATTTTACACCCCCTCTTTCAGGTGTTCATACCTGCTTGAGGCTATATATAATATGATTTCTTATTGTATGGTATGCGGATTTCCAACATTAACAGCTGTGGACTTTGGGAGTCCTTTGTATGTATCTACTGATTTAGATTTTGTTCTGGAAAATAGAAATTCATTAGGGTAAATGTACTCCTATGTTCTTTACACATTCATTATATGACATAGCTGGGATGGATTGGCTTTGATGTGTATCAGAGAGAACTTCTCATACAATCAATTTATTGGGGTGCCGTGACCAAACAAAATTTAACCACTTAAACTTCATTTTCTGGCAGCTTTGGGAGCACCTAGAATGCAATATGCAGCATGTTAAAACTTAAAACTCACGATCATGAGGTTACTTAATGATGTATGTTATTGCATGTCGGTGTGCTTTTGGATAGCCCATGGCTGCAGTGTGAAACTAATTTTAAGCAATAGTGTCAGCGTAGGTTTGAAAAGAAACTAACTTTACTATTAATGGATGTAAATATTTTTTCAATAACATGTGGTGATAAGAGTAAAACATACTCTTTTCACTTAAGAAAAGGAAAATGTGGTTCCCTCTGCCATTCTTTGGTCCCTTGCTAACGTTGTGTCAACTTTCATGGTTCTTTATTAATGATTTGGAAAAGTTAACCATGTAAAATTGGTAACACCAGCATTTAGCTAAAGTCCAAGTAGGGACTGGGGATGGCATTGACGGACTAAAAAGAATTTAAGCGAAAAGAAAAAAAATGCTTATATGGTGGGGTAATCCAGTTCTCTCATGATGTGCTGGAAGGGTTTTCACTTAAATAAGTTTGATACGAATGTGTTTCGAACAAGCGCTTCCTCTGCTGTATTCAAGTTAGGGTTAATTCTTCTATTAGAAGTTGCTTTTAACAAAAATCTTTTGGGAATTTGGTAGACGTGGATCGTGAAATTTGTACAAGATTTGTTGTTTTAACTTTTCTTAAGTGTTGATTATGTATGGTGTGCTAGGTCTGGAATATGATTCTTGTGTTGGTTTTCTGAGTACGCCATGGATCATTGGTATTACTATTTTTTATTTCCATATGGCTTATGAATTTATTTGCTTGATCTCTTGCATATGATTAGAATCTGGTGTTCCACAAGACTTGGACAAGTTATTTGTTCTGACATGTTCATTTATTTATGTCATTTTTGTTTTGAGGTAACTTAAAACACATTGTCAGCTCACAAAGCCAGCTGTTGGCCTGGTATTATACTATTATCTCATGCTCTCAAACATGGTGTTGAGGGTTATGTCCTGATCTTGACAAGGTTTCATACTGTGGCGAACCCAGAATCTTTTTTTTTGGGGAGGGGGGAAGGAGAATTGATATTATCTTCCTCTCAAAATTTTATATTATGATAAAAGTACAAATTTAAGAACGTACGTTTGTTTTCGTTATGACAGTTAAAAATTGTATGGATAAGTTTGAATTAAGAGTAATACTTGTTTAGAAACAAAATAGACTTAAGCCTTGATTGGTACACGGAAATGGAATCAATTCCATGGAATTGATTAATAACGTTTGGTGGTGCAAGAATTATATTTGGAATTGGAATGTATTTACTAAAATCTTGGAATTGATTATTAAAATTTAAGGAATCACAATCCTGATGGAGGAGGTGGGATTTGAATTCCTAATAGTTGGAATCCATGTAAAAAGACGATTATATCCTTTTATTAGGTAAAGTATTTGCTTTATATTTATTATTTCAGTTGGTTTCAACTACTTTATGGCTGTTCCTTTTTACTCCTCGTCGTCGTTGTTCTTCGGCTCTTCACAAGGCTTTTCTAACTCTTCCCATTTGATTTAATTTGTTAATAATAATTTATAATTTTATGATTGTAGTGTTAATTTTTACGTTTGAAGCATGCTTTAGAATTGATTAATCTTACAAGATTTAGACTAAATACGCAATAAGAATTTTTTTAAAGAATTGGCACGCTTTGCATGACAATTACGCAAAATAGAATGATAACAGTGATTGCTTGGAACTATATAGGAGAATAAAATATTAATTATTTTAAATAAGTAATTACACATACTTTTCTCGAATTGTTTCAATTATATAAACTATTTTTATTTGAACTTGTTTCATTATAGCAATAGTTTTTTTTATTTAATAAATTTTTCTTGCTTTATTGATATTGGATAATTTAATATTTTCACCAAAATTGAAAAAGATCGAACTTGTTATTTTGTCGAGCAGTAATAACGTTAATGTCTAATTTTTATCATGAAAGTTATTAACAAGTACTTGTATACATTGTGGAGGAGTAATAACGTTAATGTCTAATTTTGATTGATGATTTCATGTCTATAATTTGGCATTGGACGAGGACCAAAATTGTGATTGTTTATGGTTGTTGTTCTGGGTTACTAGTGCAATTGATATTAAGTTAGCTGAGCCTCCAAATTATGCAGCCCAAGTGATTGGACATACGTAGAAGCCGAGCTGAAAAGACGTTTGGGAAGAAACTTTTTGATATATGGTACAGTCACTTATTTGCGTACTGTCTTTATTTTCCTTCAATTTGTTTATGAGCTCGATCTTTTCTCTTGTTTTTATACAATGCAAATTTTTGAATTGAAAATGAGGAGGAAGAAGCAGACTGCATATAGTTTTCATATGAAATAAACAACAGGTAACTGAGATAGATTGGCCACTGCAGAGGAGCCGTTTAGCACCATCGAATAAGTTGGCTAGTTTGTCATGACTCATGAGGGGTAGTATGGGTCACTGGTTTGCAAGGTGGACAGAATCAGAGAGTACATGACTTTCATCCTCACTTCTTCTCCCTTCCACCTTCCCCTCCCTCACCACAAAAAGAACAAGAAATAAAAAAGGATAAAAGAAAAAAGAAAAATATGCTTACTGGTGTATAATGGAATAGCTAGGACTAGTTAGTTGATGACGTTATAGAATGGGGTGGCTAGGTAGTATTTCTGTATTAGAATATTGTGTTTTAACCTTTACATGTCATTGGTGGCTCATAAATCCGATGATGACAGTCAACTCTGTCTGCGTAGGATCAAGTTGGATTGTATCTTCTATTCCTCCTTAAGATGAATGCAAGGCTGCAACTTCTGATTTAGGAGTGAACTTTGCTAGTCTACGAATATTCAAGTTAAGGTGGATATCTCCTTCAAGAACAAAGAATAAGGGTGGAGACTGAGAGTTGGACCGTCTTAAGACTAGGTTAAACTGTGGAGAGATAGAAAGAGAAAAGGGTGGGAGGCGAGATGGTCCCATCTTTATGTTATTTGTTTGTGTAGTTGGAGGGCTTCTTGTTCCCTCTTTCCTTTACCTACTTATAGTAAATCTTCTCTAATATCCTCTGAGAAAACTGAACCTCTGTAGTCCCTCATCTGGATAATGTTGGATTTTATGGTTTCCAGCATTATATAGAGACCACTAGGTCAAGATTTTAACTTTATGTTGTGTGTTTGCAGCAAGTTCATGTAACACTTACACTAAAACCTTCACTGGGATTGATGGAGCTGGAAACCGATTAGCAGATGAAGTGAGTATCCAAATATAAAGGTTATGCATCTGCTTGAGTAAGTTGTATTGTGTGACTTGGGGGGGGGGGGTGTGGGATTTCAGGGTGCAACGGCGAAAGCTTAGGTTGTGAAGTGCAGCCACTTTGTCTACTGACATTTGATTTTATCCCGTTCATCATTTCTTACTCCATATAGATGGAACACTTTATGTGATTGTCGTGTTAACAGTTTTAATAGTTTGGCTGCTACCTGTGGTGTATATATCTTAATTGGCTTTTCTTGTGCTCAACTTTGTTTTTAACAGGTCATGCACATTGTGAAAAAAACTGAGAGCCTAAGGAAGATCTCTTTTTTAGCACATTCCCTTGGCGGTTTATTTTCAAGATATGCACTTGCGGTTCTTTATTCCCCAAATGCCTCTAGCAGGGATCAGTCTGATGATGCAGAAGTTTCTACAGTTGGAAACTCTTTGACTCGTGGTACGATTGCTGGATTGGAGCCAGTTAATTTTATTACCTTGGCAACTCCACATCTTGGAGTGAGAGGCAAGAAGCAGGTTAATTCTGATAGCTTGTTTTCGCTTTTGATCACCATAGAACGTTAATGTTCAAAGAAAAATGGTTTCAACCAATGTATCTTCTGTTGAGTTTGCCTATATATATATATATATATATATATATATATATATATATATATATATATATATATATATATATCACATTTTGACATACTTGTTTCTATATGAGGATGCTGCATTGCTATGAAAAATGAAAGAATGTACAAGTTACCACTACTAGTAGTTGCCATTTCCTCCTTGCTGATAGAGCCCACGAGAGTGTATCTATCTTGCTTTGTGAATTCCAGCTATAGTGCCAACTATATATCTTGAGAGATTTGTATTGGTTGATAAAATCTTACACTAAACGTCATCCTCTAGATCATACCCCATTGAGTCCTAAAAGGATTATAAGGTCTTAGTAAATGTTACTTTTGCACTGGATTTGATATTAGGACGCATAATTTTTTCATTTTTTCTTAAACATGATCTTGATTCTCGGGCCATCTGTAACAGCTAAAGCTTTAGATGAGGTGGTAGTTAAACACTGGTTTTCTAAGGTCTTGGGGTCAAGTCTCACGCTTGTATTTGTTCTTCTCTTAGTGCAATTAGCACTCCTGGCTTTTTGCATATTGTCTCACTTCCATTTGTATGCGACATGGGCTAGCATGTGAGAGGGGGTTATTAAGTATGATTGGAATAAAATTTTGGATGAGTTGGTAGTTTTACATTTTCAAACAACAGTTTTATTTTCTTCTCCTTTCTCTTTATCCTTTATTGTTTTTTATACTTCTAGGAGTAGGAATTCAAATCGTTTTTCCTTCTCTTTAGATGGATTCCTCATCCATCTTTTTTGTAATTTCTCTCATCTTAATATATTCTTCTTTTTCAATTAAAGAAGTTTTTTTCTATTACTCTGTTTTAGAATACTAAAGAATTGACTTGTATTGGCCATTGTGTCTGTCCAAGTAGAATTTAAAGTTTCATTGTACTTGGAAGCTTTGAGGCTCATTGATTCTTGTGTGGTCTTGCTAATAGTGCCCTTCAGGAACTTGTTTAGATAAAAAAGAATAAAAAATTAGAGATATTCTTGCATTGGAAATAATGTACCATTGCATTGCGGAATGTTCCAATACATTGGTAGTTGTTTTCATGCAATGACTTTTCGTAAAATGTCTCTTGATGGTGCCCGAGGCACTTGTTAGCATTTTTCTTCTTGTATAAGGGCACTTATTCAGGTACTGCTATGATATGTGAATATTAGTTTTGCAGCTGAGAAAGAGATTGCAGAACTTTTTTTTGTAGTTCTCAAAATTAGGGTTTGGGGGAGGGGGGGTGAGGTGGGTGGAGGTGGCACTTAGGAGAGTGATTTATATAAGGGCATGTAAACCATGAATTTTTGACTTATTTAGTAGGCAGTTAAACTAACTCTCGATGATAACTCTGTTTTTATGCGTGCAAGAAAGAAACCTCATAGCCTCATACTCGAATTTATGTTTCTATAATGTTAACACAGAGCCAAGATTTATTTTTCTTTACATTGGTTGCTTTTGGGTGCATTGGTCTCCAAACTATTCATGTATAACTTTTCTATCAAGGTAACATTAAGAGTTTAAGCCGTAGGGCAAGGCCCTATAATCTATGTCATGTTTTACACTCCCCCTCATGTGCAACCCCCGGTTGCATGTGGAAAGACAAACTAACATGCATCACCAGGTGCATTACATACAAACTGAGTGCCAAGTTGTGCACTATAAAATCTGGGGAAACAAATGCAAGTGGGATGAATCAAATCAAGACTTGGAAAACTAGAGCTCTTACAATATGTTAGGTTATCAACTCATCTAAGAGCTTAAGCCGAGAGGGCCCAACAATATATATATATATATATATATATATATATATATATATAATGCTTCTTTTATGCCAAATTTTTAGTAGGCTGTCTAAAGACCATGGCCTAAAACCCCTGTAGTTACTGTTGCTTATGCACAGGCTTCTTTAGTTTCATGGATAACATCTTTATTGAAGACGATCTTTATTGGTTAATCTAACTTTCTGACAGTAATATATTTTTTATGGTTCAGCTTCCGTTTCTTCTTGGAGTCCCCTTCTTAGAGAAACTTGCTGCACCGATGGCTCCCATTTTTGTTGGGCGAACTGGTAGCCAGCTGTTCCTCACTGATGGTAAACCTAACAAACCACCTCTTCTATTGAGAATGGCATCGGATTGTGAAGATGGAAAATTTATGTGAGTAGAGAAATGTTCTTTGACGTCTTTAGATGGAATTTTTCTGCTATCCCATTCTAAAGCTTCTTATGTACCCATGCTGTGTTGCAGATCTGCCCTTGCAGCGTTTAGATGTCGTGTTCTTTATGCAAATGTCTCTTATGACCGTATCCTGCTGCATTTTCTTGTTTACTTAGCATAAGCTCATGCTTTCTTTCTCGTGGGCTATTTTTCTTTTACATTAAATTAATTCTGGTGGGTACTTAACATTAACTAGATATGGTTGGTTGGCGCACATCCTCAATTAGAAGGGAGACGGAACTCGTAAAGGTAATTCAAAAATTAATATTTTCAATTGTTGATAATGTGGGTATGCATATCAGCCATAGTATTCTTTTGTAATTTTGTTGAGGCTAAAATGAACAGTAGTGTTGATTGCTTCTGTTATTGTTACTTTTGGGGTCAATGTTCTGGTTTGAATTATGAAAAATTGACCAGTTGTACCATCAAGAATTAGAGATTGCTGGCTACGAGTCAAAATATATTTAAGAGTAGTGATAGGGATACAAATTTTTTTGTACAACTTTCTTGTCCCAATCTAGGTGCACGCATGTGATTGGTTAGATATCACATCACTTAACATGTTATGCGACTCTTTGACCCATCACATGCTTGACACTTAGATTGAGATGATAAATTTGAATAAAAAAGTTAGTATCCCTATCATTTTTCTATATTTAATATTTTTCTGTTGTTATCTGAAAGAAAAAGCTCGGGTTGTCAACTCAAGAAGTTGGATTAGCCACTTTGAGCAATTAATCCTGAAATCTGGTAATGTGCAATCGTCCTTTAGTCATCCTGATCATTGCTGATGATTTTATTTGCACTTGATAAGAGGGAGTCTGAATCAAGATCATCGGCATTTTTGTTTTTACGGGTGTGCATGTGGTTCACCAGGGACCATACATGTAAGGAAGACAATATTGGAGATGCCTTGGTTGACATGCGTGCCATCCCCTTTTTATTCTTTTTTCTGCTAGACCTCACATTCTGAAGAGTATCCTTTACTTATCTTAGAAACATTAATTTGTTTGTCAGTAGTGTACATTATTGGATTTTCAGGTCTGTTCCTTTGAGGTAAGCATTTTATTTTCCTTCCCCAGAATTACTAAATGAGCTTGTGTAAGCAGTACTGATTTTTTAGATGTAATTAGAGAGGTGGTAAGGAGCAAAAGTTCTTTGAATTTCAATGCAGTTATACATATTTGAAACCTTAGAATCCATTTGTTGTTAGAGGTCAGCCTCTCATTTTTGTTTTTCCCTAGAGTACTACCTGGGTTCGTGAAAGTACAAGTGATTGTTTTGGTGCATTAGAAATCACTTATTGAGCAATAGTGTCTGAGTTTTGAGTGCAGTTGGAAAGGATTTATGTACGTGTGAACAGACTTGTGTATTTGGATTTTGCTTCTAATTTCCTCATCTTCTGACTTTTCTATAACCAAAAGGGAATGAAGAAGGAAAGATAACAGAATAAAAAAGCTATCTATGGAAATCCTGCTTTTATTTCCTTGTATATTCCCAATCTTAAGCAAATCAATATCCCCCTGATAAACTGATGGTTCTGCAAAATCAGAAAGTAATAGAAGATTATAAATTGCTGTAAACCGGTTCGCGAAAACGCACATTCCTTCCTTTATATCTTGCATTTGAGTCCCAAAAGGAGCCATTCCTCCTTGCTGTTCCCATCATATATCAGGCGCCTTCGAGAAAGTAGGTGATCGAAAACAACTGGGAGGAACCAATTAAGGTCTTGAAAGGTGTGAAAAGATTATTTCAGAAGGCTCAAGCTTTTGGAATGTACTTGACGATGTGATGCCTACTTGGAAGCTTGTATAGTTAGTTCTGAGTCCATTAGAGACTTAGTTTGGGTTTTGTTTCAATTTGCTTGCTGTAGATTATGTTCTAGATTCATGGGGATTTATGGAATTTTATAGCTTGATATGGCCATGGGCAAACCAATACAGACCTCTAACCTAACTGGTCTGCTTCAACCACTTAAATCCCTGAAAAGGTGCCCTCAGCCAATTTCCTTGCAATCGGTCTAATACCTTCTGTTGCTGCTATTCTGCATCAGTATCTGATTCTAATATTGGTGAGCATTTTCTACCTTCCATCGGGGATTTGGAAATACATAGTTGCTCAAGTTAATTGAAAAGCTATTGCATGAATATTGTAACAAACCTGTTGAATTATTATCAGCTATTAAGAGGCACAAAGGTTGCTTCTATATTTGACTTCCTTTAGTCTCAAATTACTCGAGTAGATCTTCCATTGCAAATATTTTATATATATATATATATATATATATATATATTTTAATTGCATTTTCCAACTAATTTAGCCATCAATTTTTGATCTAATGGATAATATTAATAGTAACCATTGATGGTTAGAGGGATATAGTAACCATTGAAAACTCCCCAATATGTATATATATATATATATATATATATATATATATATATATAAACTTTTTCTGTTTTTATTCTGATATTCCTTGGAAATTGGCAGCCCCCTCTTCGGTCTTTGGATGGCTACAAGCATGTAGTGGATGTTGAGTACTGCTCTCCAGTTTCATCGGAAGGCCCACATTTCCCTCCAGAAGCGGCAAAAGCGAAGGAGGCAGCTCAAACTTCAGCCAACACACAGAATACAGTGGAGTATCATGAAATCATGGAAGGTAAGAATTGATAATTGAAACAATAAGCTAGTGTTGATTAACCAGAAGGAGAGAAATCATAACACTTGCCTCGTTTGAAGAAAAAGTTGTTAGCATTAAAATTGACTTCATTATAGCGAAGTCTTCTCCCCGCCCTTACCTTGTGCAACAATATTTTGTTCACTCCCTTCCACAAGAAAGATTGATGACAATTTTTATTTTTTTGTTAACAGAGGAAATGATACGTGGCTTACAACAACTAGGATGGAAGAAAGTTGATGTTAGCTTTCACTCATCATTTTGGCCCTTCTTTGCCCATAACAACATCCATGTATGTGCTTCCTCTGAGATTATACCCTCTCTTTTATGCCTTTGTTTTTCCCTTTTCTTTTTCTTTTTGGAATTTGGGTTATCTAAATTTATGACTTCAACTCAGGTGAAAAATGAATGGCTTCATAATGCTGGCGTAGGAGTAATTGCTCATGTTGCAGATAGCTTAAAGCAACAAGAAAAGCAACAAGACACTTCCTCCTTGATTGCTGCCAGCTTGTAGCTCTATTAGTGTACGCAAATATCCTTACGTTTAAAATGTTTATTATTTCCTCTCTTCTACATTATACTATGTTTGGTTTAAGAAAAAGGATACAAAAATGAGAAGTACCAATGGAGAATCGGATAGTAGGTGGTGGCAGAACAATAATACCTCCCGCGACCAAGAATTCTTGAAACATGGTGCTAACATATGCACTCACAATACTTCACTGGACGACTCAAACCCATATCAGAGCTCAAATGCCATGTTAAGTTACCAACTCATCTAATAGTTAGATTGGGCTTAACAATATATATCAAACTCGACTCAACTCAACCCTCCCCCTCACGTGTAATCCGTCCACATATGGAGAGGCATCACAAGTCACGTCACTAATCAATAGAGTCACAACATGCACTCATAATATTTCGGGTAACAAATACAAGTGGGATAACTTGAACTTGAACCCAAGCTGATACCGCAATTGATTTAAAAATTTAAGTTGTTAGAGAGAGCTCAACAATGTTTATCAAGCTTAACAAAGACCTAGAGAGTGAACGAGATAATTGCCCCAAGAAGGGGTCAAAAATAGGGAAAAGAAAACGAACACAATAGATTAACCCAACGGTCCAAAATTTAACAAAAATAACTAACACTTGGAAACTTCTTTCTTCCATGCTTTAACCTCTATTGAAAATAACTGAATCACTCTGAAAAACTTCTTAGCGGCAAGTGCCAAGCTAAAGAATCTGATTATGATGGATCATATGGCTATTGAGCAACAAAGACCTAGAGAGTGCAATAGTATACATACTTGCATGTGTGATAGTTGCCAAGAAATATATGGCCTTGTCAAATTTATTACCACATTTCAAGCACATCTATTACAAGGAAAATTGGGGGAAGTGGAGTGATGGGGAGGAGCTGATACTGTAGTGGCGCCACCTTTTAATTTCTTCCAATGTAGTTTAGTGAAAGGAAACACCTAACTGTTAGTTTCTTCCAATGAAAGGAAACACCAAACTGTTAATGAAGTATGTGGCAAGATGCGTTGTTTCTTGGTTACAACCCTTGCAAATCGGGCGGTTTGGAGTTCTGCCAAAACCACCCCGAATCTGTAAACATCACTCGTTTCTGTTAGACTACTGGTGTGAAAGTATTCATGATCCAAATATCCTATCCCTACTGCTAGTGTGGCTACTTGGCTTTCATCCAAGGGGATTGTTAATTCTTGGAACACCAAAATCTGAAACTTTTTGCGGTGTAATCATCGTCTAACAGTATGTTGGTAGATTTGGTATCTCTATGTATGATGGGTACAGAAGCTGCCGAGTGATGATAAGCAAGGACACCGGCAGACTCAGATGCTATCCTCAAACGATTTCCCCAAGTTAACCAGGCTGTTCTGCGTTCCTTATGAGCATGGTGAGAGAGAGTATCATTAGCCACAAATTTCATAAACCAATGTTGGTGTTTCACTCTTGAAACAACCACCCAAATTCACCACAATGCGGTGATTAATTTGAGTAAGAATAACGAGCTCATTGATGAATTGCTCGATTTCATTCTTTTCCATCATTTTGAACTTCTTGATACGCGCTGATCTGGTAGAACTCCTTTCCTTTGTACACTATGCTATAGCCTCCTTGACCAAGGATCCTATCGTCATTGGTGGCTTTCTCTAGCACTTTTGAGGTAAAAACTTTTGATAGCTCAATACCAAACCGATATATCATATCTTGAAACATTAACCAACGCCATTTTGCCTTAAAAAAAAAAAAAAAGGTTTTTCCTCTTAACAAGTATCCTTTTTCTTGATTTGCATTTAAGTTTTTTTCGGAAGACATGTAAAATCGGTGATTCTTACGTATATAAAAATCATAGCTAGAAAAAGAAGATCCTCAAATCACAAACTAACCTCGGCAGCTTGGATTGAGATAAGGATTGCCGCATACCGTCTATTACAAATGCATCGATATCCTCCAATTCTGCCGTTGGTTGGCATGCAAAAGCATTGGAGCTTTGAGCTTCAGTGCAGCTCAGATTCCCTATAGCCCAGTCCATCACTATTGGGACACTAGCTTGGGTACGGGTTCATGAAGGTTGGATCCGAAAAGTCCGATGCACCATGGATTGAAGCTGTCCTGCTAGCTAAAGAAGGCCTAGCTGCAGGGATCAAGGGATCGAACATTGGTCTCGTTCACCCAGGCACTAGAGAAAGTCCTGAAATATTACAGACCTTTGGGTATGGATGTTTGGCAATAACCAATAACTGCACAATGAGTCATTGTCAAGCATGGCATCATCTTTCGAACAAAGGGATAAACAACCACTTGTAAGGTTATCGGACCCAATTACAGTGAGCTTATTCTCATCTAAAAGGTGAACGGCCATGCCAATATATTCATCCAGGCTGTGCTTTTCAGGCATGATGATTGAATTGGATTGATCATAGCATTTCCTGGCTACGTTATTAGAAGCACATAACCGGGAATCAGATATATCAGAAACCTCTATAATAGTTGTTCCTTTGAAGGCCTTTGGAGCTAGGGTTGATGGATTCCGGTTGATGTCAAACTATGGGCCTATGGAACGGCCAATTCCTATCCCAAACGGGTATGGAACAGTCAGATTTCCACATTGGGGTTGGTAGCCGCCAGGCTTTGTCTCTGTTGTAGCCATGGTCAATGCTAGACCACGCAGACAAATGTCAACAAGCAGATGCTGCATGTTTCTTTGCATATGATACATTACATGAATGGCCAAAAGATGTTTTTCTAGCCTTTCTACGGGCGTTCTCTTAGCAAGAGTTTGAGAATTTGACTTTCTCATTCTTTTGACTCCATCAGCTTCTCTCTCTCTCTTTCTTGTTTTTTCTTCGATCATTACAAAACAAAAATCTAAAATTTAAAATACGACCTCTAATACCCCCATTCCAATTAAACTCACCCTAAAAACTCTGTAGTAAGTGTCATGGGAGCTATATCGACCACAATGCTTGACACGAGAACTGTTTTAGATCCAAAAATAAGATATATACGAAGACAGTTAGAAAAGCATTTGCAAAGTGATTTCTCCCTACTCCTTCGAAAGGCGATTTGGCAAAGATAGAAACTTCAAAAATCATATGCAAATAAAGGACTAACTTCACTGCTACAACTTGAACTTTTATATCAAGGAAGAGAACAAGAAAAAGAAAACACGGAGTTATAAGGATCTTATAACGGATTTTTTTCTTTTTCTGGTTCACTTCCGGAAACATAACCAACGTTAACACTCTTTCCAT
This sequence comes from Platycodon grandiflorus, assembly GCA_016624345.1. NCBI lineage: Eukaryota > Viridiplantae > Streptophyta > Magnoliopsida > Asterales > Campanulaceae > Platycodon > Platycodon grandiflorus. The sequence continues at coordinate 80,370,633 of CM028361.1, forward strand.
CTACTTCGACCACCATTAACGCTTTATCTACTGAAGAAGTCCCAAATTCTTGGTTTAAATCTGACTCTACACCTAGTCAAACATTACACATCCTCCGGACTTCTACCATAATCATTCTAACCCAATACACAAATGCACGCACAAGAGAAGATCTTCAAAAATCGTTTATTTCAAACACAATAAATGTCCAACTAGAATATAATTACCGGGATTATATAAAATAACCTATGAATACAATACTTAAGATTATATTTAAATATATTAAAGTACATTAAAATAAAAGATAGGAAAATAAAACTTACAATCTGAATCCACTAGGGATTCTATCTTCAAACTTAAAAAATACATACTTCAAAATTAACAAAAGAAATTATTGCTCAACACATAAGGCGAGAGAGAGAGAAAGAGAAAGAAATTCTTCCAAAGGGTGTCCTTTCCTTCTCCAGATTACCTTCTTTACAGGCTTTCTTCACTGACTTCTGTCTTATGTTCGAAAATAATTTTCCTCTCTTTTCACCTCGGTCATTATTATGACTAGAATATATTTTTTAGGAAAGACAAAAGACTTTATTTCTTTTCTTTATTCCTCCTCTTTAAGTTGTCGCCCATCCTTTGTTTTGAGGAAATAGATGTTTTGACCACTTTTGATTTCTTTCCAATAAGTCAAGACTCCACATAATTCTTGATCATTCATTCCCAAATTCTTTCTCTGAGAGGTTGATACCTTGACTATGTATATAGTTATATATTATGTATGATGTCTATGTAGTCATGTATGTTGCACACACACACACACACACACAACATAAACACAACCTAAAGACTAAGTCCCAAGAGTAAAAAGGGTCTTTGTTATACGTATACCAATAGTATATTTTCACAAGTTATACATCACCTCAGTATGCCAATGAAATTCCCATCATAATGTAGTAGGATTATAGACCCTACTATATGTTGAGTAACTTCTCCAACTAAGAGAAGCGAAGATGCCCCCAAAAATAACTTATCTCACAAAATTCTGAAAGGTGAGAAGCCCCCACCCCAAAATTAAAAATATATATATATATATATATATATATATATATATTTTTTTTTAATATTTCACAAGATTCTGCAACGTGAGAAAAGGTTGATGTCAAATTAAGCTGAGCTGGGAAAAAAGTAAGCAATATTTCATTATCATACCGAAAAATGTTGAAGAAATTGTAGAACCACCTTTCTCAAATATACCAGTTGCCAAGTTGGAGAGATACGAATCTGCAGAGCATTTTCTCAGCATGGGACCCTAGACCATGTAATGGGAAATATATTATAGCCTTGACTTGTAATTAATTTCATATCTGAACATTATTAAGAAATAAGTAACATATTAAAAAGCATTAGGCAAGAAAGTTTAAGTACATGAGTACTGAAAACATCGTTATACCTCACTACATTTGTTAGGTAGAACCTTCTAAGGTAGTGTTTGTACCATTAGTTCCTTGACCTAATCAAATGTATCTCGATTAAGCTACGTGAAGCCAATTCGTGAAACCTATTTGTGTGCATCTGTCATAAATTAGTGATGAATCGGTCTGTAACTGAGTTACGCACAAGGTAAAGAGATAAGCAGGCAAGCCGACCCAATTATCATTCAACCATTGTACACAATATCAATAGCTCATATAGATTGTTGAGTAAACTATATGAACATAGCCAGACATACATAACTTTGAACTTACATGTAACAGCGCTCTCCTCACAACTAAGGAGATCACTGACTAATCTTACCCATTAAAATTACGACATGGATAAAATGCTTTTATCAAATGAAAGGAGAAAACACGAAATCTAGACCTTAATGCACGCTAAAATGTAGTACATTACGAATCATACATTCACATTATAGAACATGCATTTACGTTTTCGTCACTAAACATGGCATTGCCCCTTTCATCAAGAATACCCGAGTTTGGGGGCTGTTGATGATGGTAGTAGTAGACACGATCATATTCATCACCATTGTCGTAGTAACCATGACCATATTCTTGACCGTTGTTGTAGTAACTCTGCTGATAGTGATGGTCATATGACTCGGTAGAAGGGTGATCGGATGTGAAGTAAGACGACGGATCACTATGATAACTGTATTGATTGTTAAAATATTGCGTAGAGGTATGGTATTCAGGAACGTTGTACGGGAATGGCCATAGGTCAGCTTTCCTTCCAGTTTTTCTCACCGTCTTAAGAATCTTCTCTTGCTCGGCCCAACCGGTTACGGTTACCTTTTGTAAGGTCATGTCTATATCAATATTGTCCACCCCTGAAATTAGGTCATTAATTGATGTATGTTTAGAGACCGTTTGATGTAGTTTTTAATTGTAACTTTTTAAAATGCAATTTTTTTAAAACACAATTTTTTTGAAAAAGCTTCAATTTGTAACAGTGATAGCGGAGGGTCCATTTTAATGACAAAACTTATTCAAGCGCTGCATTGAAACAAATTGTGATTGAAAAAGCTGCATTCCTTTTGGCCGAAATGCAGGACCAAATAAACTCTTTAGTTCAATGCATAAGGTTTTCTACATTAAAAAGTGTGGGGAAAAAAAAAAGGTTCTATGATTTTTGTGCAAAAAAAAAAAAAAGGAAAAAGATAATTTTTTTTTTTTTAATTTTTAATTTTGACTAAATAAGTTGTGGGTACTGTACCATCTAACTTTTGGAGGGCTTTCTTGACTTTGCTCTCACATCCAGGACAATCCATGTTCACTATCATCTCCAAAATCTGTGAGAAAATAAATAAACATTTATATAAGACCCTACAATACTGATGATGATAATTGGATTTTGGTTAAGAGATAGATAAGGGATATGTCCCTTACAATGGTGGAATTAATAGGACATCTCTGGCCATTAGTGTTCAAGGCTGTAAAATGCCCCTAATCCCACTAACAGGCAATTAAGATGGAAAGCACGAAAATTTGAATCAAAATTGTGAAATATGTATTTAACTTGAAGTAAGAAGATGATGATCAAGTCATTGAGCAATCATGTAATTAAGAGCAGTTACGAAGAATGGTTTGTCCAGAAAAAGGAAGGCCGACCCAACGCTATTGAGAGCTCGAGTTGAAGTTTTGAAAACCATTTGATTTACAAGTTGGCAACTTAAAACTTATTCCATTCGTTCCAGGCAAAGAGTCCACTTTCCTTTTATAGAAGTCAACATAAGACTAAATCAAATAAAAAATTTACATACTTTACTTATGTTTTAAAAAATAAAATTTCATTAATTAAAAACTATCTTAATAATACTATGGATTACAACTTTAATAACTTTGTAAAAATCACTAGATTTATGTTAATTATTGGTCAAACTTTAGCTTAGTTGACCAAAAAAAGTCAAAAATGGACTCTTTGCCTGGAACGGAGGGAGTACTAAAAAACCGAGTTTGGTCTAAAACAAATATATGTACGTCTAAACAGAAAACATAAATATGTACGTACATTGATCAATATAGCATACACTACGTACATGCTTGATGAAACCCAAAACCAGGTAGAGCAATAAAATCTGAATTTGGATACGATCCATATTGGTCACTGGATCGACTTGAATATTGGAATTTGATTAAATTAACTACTCCAGTTTTAGTAGGGATTTGAGGTTCCTTGACATCATGAGTTCGACGTACAGTTGGAACTAGTCGTACATAGGATTGTTTAATTTTTGAGCACTATCCTTACGTATTCATTTCTTAGAAGCTAAGTTTATTGCAACGCGGTAAGCTCGGTTTTAAGGCATACGTACGAAATTATATACCCAACCACGCCATATATATACATATATATACATATATGTATATATATATATATATCTATATATTATCCTCTTTGTGTAGTAGGGACAAGTTTGTTAGGAGCCAAACTTTTTCCAACTTCAAATTACTGCTCATTACTCTCTCCGATCTTAGAAAAAAGTTTTGTTTGATTCGAGATACGGATTAAAAAATTAATTGAGTTTATTAAATATTCAAATATTGGGTATTTTTTAATAATGCCCATGTGAATGTGTGATCGTGAGACCCATCTATTAAAGTAACAAGCAAATCAAGGATACAAATGGTAAACATAACATTGCGAAAAGGAAAAATTATAAATTAGAGACGGCTTAAAAAAATAATAATAAACTCTTTTTTAGGAAAATATAGGGAGTATATATTGATCGATCAAAATAGAGGGAGTATAGATTGGTCAATCAAAATATAAAAACGGGTGATTAATTGTTATGCTATGCATGAAAAATAGATATAAAATTTTGGGCACAAAAATAATATAGTTGTTAACTCGTTAAAAATCATTTGGTGTTGAGACTCATAGAATTTGACTGATGCTAGAGTTATCAAACTTGTACCAAATTTTGTGTACAAAATGATGTAACATTTGATGTGTTATCTTGTTGATTTTACTTCTAACTTACTTTTCGACCCACAATGTAGTCCACGAGCTAGATGTCAAATAAGATAACACATCAGATATTAGATCATTTTGTTCACAAAAATTGCTGGATATTTGGTGCTCTCTAGCATTGATCTCACAATTTATTACCAATTGTCTTCATTTGTGTTGCCCTAGCTAGCATTACATGATCAACCTCAAAGCCAATTATTTGTTCATTACAATGTTAATTCATGCATATAATGAAAACATTGAACGAAAGAAGGGACTATTTCTTTCCTTCTCTCCTTTTTTTTTTTTTTTTGGGTTGGGGGGTGGGGAGCAAAAATGGTGTTTATTAGCCCACAAACATTTGTGTTGCATTGCCGATCAATGTCGCCACGTCTATAAGATACATAGACATTTAGATAGATAGATAGATGCATGAGCATTTTTATGCATCCATAAACATGCACGAAAAGGATACAATATACAAGCACAAAGAAACAGTACTCGAGTCGAGCTAATACACATGCAGAGAAGTACTCAAGTCGACCTAATACACATGCAGAGAAATACTCGAGTCGACCTAATATATATACGCATGCAGACGGGCACATAGATAAATATAGAGACGGAGAGAGAGAGAGAGAGAGACTTACAGTCATGTTTAAGTTTTGAGGCAGAGCAGAAATGCTAAGCTTATATCTTCAGAAATGTTTATGAAGAAAGAGGGTGAGAAAGAAGTGTATTTATAGACAAATTTTAGGAGCGAAAGTACTTCTATACCCTTGTTTTAATTGGAGAACAAGCAAAGCTAGGAAAGATATCAGGGAAAGACACTTAGTCGTTTGATTCAATCATTTATTTGGATCAGTGATTTCGAATAACAATGTTACGACCAACCAACAATATGTATATTTTTCAAAAAAAGAAAAAAGAAAAATACTAGCCAACAGTAGTTGGTGATCCAAGACTTCTCAGTTATTATATCATAACTGATATAAACAAATGGTCGGAATAAATTGCTATTCCCAAAAATTAGTATATTACACATAGGAGAGAAAATGATAGATAAGAAAGAATATTTTATTCTTTCAATTCAAATTATAAATGGTCCGATCCAACCCACTATGCATGGGGATTTTGGATATTGGAGTATATTTTTCCTACTTTTAAAATGGGGTTGCTTCTTAGCGACAAAGCTTTGTGTTTTGTGGAGGTCCCCAAAAGCGCCTCACCTTTCTACTTTAATAGTTTCCTTTTTTATGGCTGCTTCCACTAGATTTCTCACTCTTTCTATACGAACTATTGATATTTTATTGGGAGCATAAGATTGGCCTTAATTATTAATGCGTTGTTGTGAGTAACAATTAGACCATATGGTATGACTTCAACCTGATAGATTTCAAAAGGCAAAATTTTTAAAAAGATCGTTTTACGGGTATTTTTTGTAAGACGGATCTTCATGACCCGACTCACCCTGTGATGTTGTATTGAGCTGTGAGATAGTGAGACTCTGTCTTACAAATAATGATCCATAAGACGGTCTTACATGAAACCTACTCATTCTAAAATCTGAATGTCAAGGACCGATTAGAACATATATACATACATAAGGTCATTTGAGGAATGTGTTGTTGGTCTAGTGCTAACGTTGTACTCCCTCCGTCCCTAAATTATTGTCTTGTTTGACCCGGCACACGGATTAAAAAAAACAATTGACTTGATTATTAATATTGATATTGTGTGTAGTTTTCTTTAATGACCACGTGCATGTGATCCATAATTAAAGTAGGAAGAGAAAGTAAGAGTAAAATGGTAAAAATGATATTATAAAAGAGAAAGTTTAAAACAAGACAATTATTTAAGGACGGATAAAAAAAGAAAAGCAAGACAATAATTTAGGGGTAAGGAGGGAGTATTAGTAATAGATTATATAATGGTCAAGTAACACATCCATTTTACAACTACAATTAGACTGAATATAATCTGAAAATGTTAAGGGTAAGTGCACCATTGATCCCTGTATTTTAAAACATTACTGATTTAGTCCCTGTACAACACAAATGTATGTCGTTGATTAATGTTTCATTTAATATTGAAGTTCCTGGGAATCTGGGATGGAAGCTGTTAGAAGTTGATCCGTAAAGTAAAATTAGAGGGGCGAGTTGTAATATCAATGAAGAAAACATAAAGAAGAAAAAGTAAAGGCTAATAACGAAAATCAGTTTCTACTTTAATTTGTGATCTCAAAGTGAAATAATTAATGTTGAGTGGCTAATGTATGTGATTCATAACGATTTTTGTGGGTGTTATGGATCATGATAATAAGTTCTTTGATTTTGGTCGGCAAAGAGAGACCCCCATAATTAAATGGAGTTGGCAAGAAGGTGTCGAATGGGGTTACACAACTAGACCCCTTTAATATCACTTAACGGCCAAGCTTTTTACGGCATCCACCTCAGGGACCCGTCGCGTGCAAAAATGGCAAACTTGGGTCACTGGTATGCATTTGCATTACACAGGGACTAGGTCTCGTAAGTTTGGAAGTACAGGGACCAATGGTGCACTTACCCCCAAATGTTAATTATTTGAGGTTTTGAACTATTCAAGATTATGAAAATAAAATTAAATGTGAAAGACTGTATAGGATTAACTGTGGATGCTGGGTGATTATCGGTGATAACTACCATTAATCATAAACAATGACTTAAGTCTGATTGAGAGAGAGATGATAACAACCGTTAATCATAAAGAATGACCTAAGTCAGAGAGAGAGAGAGAGAGAGAGAGAGAGAGAGAGAGAGAGAGAGAGAGAGAGAGAGAGAGAGAGAGAGAGATGATAACAACCGTTAATCATAAAGAATGACTTAAGTCATAGAGGGAGAGAGAGATATTTTATCAAATTTGTACCCTAAAAGAAGGCAAATCGATCATTAGCGAGACGGTTGTTATTATAAGTTTATGAAATGACATTTAGGCTCCTTTAATATAACCAGCATTTTTATAAGACCCACATCCCTACGATCACTTTGAAATTTGATGTTTATAAACAAAGGCAAAGTCATAAACTCCCTCAATTCCGGATAAATGTTCCTTGTTGATAAAGCATATGAATTAAAAAATGTAATTAATAATGTGCTTTAAAATGTGTTCTGATAATAATACACATGAACATTAATTTAATTCAACTATTCTCAATAATTGAGTTTCATTGGGATGCATTATATTAAATAAAATTTTAAGGGTATATTAATAATAATAATAATAGAGAATAGGTAGATAAAAAGTCTTAGAATATTAGTTGGAATATTCCAAAATAAAAAGTAGAAACATTTATTCGGGACGGAGGGAGTATAAGAAATTGAATCATTTTCCTTGATGTTAATTTATTTCCATAGATGATCTCAGACTATGACGTATTCAACTTGCATGGAGCTAGCGTCGAAAGCGCTGAGTAATTTCTAGGCAAGTCGTCGGTATCGAGGTTACCGTTGCCAAGAAAGATAAATGCGAAGAAAAGGGTTAGAATATACCATAGCATATAAATGGAAACTCTGAAAAAGAAGCAAACCCTTTTAGTAGAATCCTTGAATGTTTTCCCTAAACTGATGGGAGCATGGACAACCATGCATATATGTCACAGCTGGTTCTTGCTACTTGCTAAATATATACTCGTGCATACGCTCCTTCTTTTCAATGTAAAATGTTCAATTTTACAAAGTTCATTGACTTTTTAAGAGAGGCGAGTAATCTCTTCGATCGGAATGGAGAGACTATATATTGTTTCATATCAAGTAAATTATCAGTTCGAAAATGAAATATGTTGACCACGCCATTCTTGGAATCGTATTTTTAGTATAAAAATCTGATATTACGAGTTCGAGCTGATGGTAATTATATCAGCTTTGACAATCATACTGTTAGATCAAATTTACTCAGATCTTTATATACGGCCAAATTAAATTTGTCAATTTTCTAAGTAATGACACGAACATTCCAAGTCATCATCAACTTAACAACATTTAAGTATCGAGATTTGTGTGTGTGTGTGTTTTTAATTTATGAAAACAGTATCGAGATTTGTGTTGAAATCATCAAAGCACCAACACTAAAGCTTGTAGAAATAATATAAGCTCTATCTCGTAATATCATTTGCCTTTAGGATAACCATGTAAGTTAAAGAGTTCATATTAAAATTAATTTCCGATCTAATTAGCTCATACTGCAGCATTAAGTTGTTCTACGCACTACTTATTTAGAATTGACAGTAGATCATACTATATATATATATATATATATATATATATATATATATATAGTGAGTTGGCCAACTAATTTAATTAGTCCCATTTACTTAATTTATCGTCAAAAGTAGTACAACTTCCAGTCATGCTATGCTACTTAACATTGTGATTGAAAATGATCAGAAAAAGCCATTGGAAAAGTTTTATTGTTTTTTCTTTTCAATTCTTTTGTGTATTTAATAACAATAATAATTCAAAAATTGATTCATCTATAATTAAATTAACAAGTCTAAGACTCAATTATTTATGGAGCCTACCATGAGTCTTTATCTGAACAGGATGGCCCGTTGTATATTATTTAAGCTATCTTCAATGTATTTATGAGACTTGCTCAGAATTAATATGAGACACGATAGATAGCAGTTGATAAAAAGTTAATTTAGAAGAAAATCGACACTTATCTAGAGACAATTTTTATTTTTTGTTTTAATAGAAAAAACAATATTCAGTCAAGGATCAAGTGTGATAAATCAGTGTACAAAGACTCAAGATGAAGAAGTAGAGGATGCTAAGTGTAAATAAAGCATTCTATTGAATCATGGAGGGTATCGAGTGTAAATGTTGTAGTCTCAAGGGAGTTAATCGTACAAAGTTATAGTTAGGAATAGAGATGTTAAAAGGGTCACGGCCCGTAGGGTTGGCCCGTTTAAACCGAAAAAAACAGGGTTAGGGTTCAATATTTTTGGCCCGTTTAAAATCAGGGCTTTTTAGGGCTAGCCCGTTTAACCCGCGACCCGTTAGGGCTGGCCCGTCAGGTTTCAGGGTTGGCCCGCCAGCCTGCGTAATATTAATTAGGCCGTAAAAAGTTTAGGAAATATGTAAACTAACCACCATGAAAATAAAACCAACAATCTTTAATCCAAAGTCAAACACATTTATCATTTGCACTACAGGTTTTTTTTGTGTACTTGTGAATAAATACTGAAATATAAATAAATTTTTTGGAAATAACTGCTAAGTAAAGCTATTACATTATTTATTTTGAGAATAACAAGTTAGAAATTATAAGACATTGATGTAAAAAAATGTATAGTTTATATTTCTTTTGAAAACATAAGAAACTATCAAAGTTATGAATAGTTTATCGATTAACCATTTCAAAATATTGTTATATTATATCTTTAATCGTGGCCCGATAGTGGCCCGTTTAGCCCGAAACCCGCTAGGGTTAGGGTTAGGTTTGTAATATTAGTGGCCCGAAAAAATTGGACAATTTAGCCCGTGGCCCGTTAGGGCTGGCTCGAAACCGCTAGGGCTAGCCCATTTAACATCTCTAGTTAGGAAGTTAGGAGGTTAGAAGTTGGAATCTTTTCTGTTAATGTTCAGTTTTGCTTCGTATATAAATAGGGAGATCTGTAATCTTGTAGAGTCATAACAAACACACATCAATGGAGATAATTTTCTCTCTCTTCCTCTTCGTTTGTTAACATGGTATCAGAGTTGATCTATCTGTGATCCACATTACTCTGTTCATCTACAATTCGAAGATTGTTTGCATTTGAGAATCAAATTTCAAATGGAAAATAAAACTCAAGTCAACAATCAATCTGGAGATTGCGTGGAACGAACTCATGAAGATGTTCGTGAAGCAAGAGAAGAGATTGTCAATGAGTACAATCTGGACACCTCTATTCTGTAGCTGCATCCCTCTCACCCATTGTATCTTCATCCAAATGATCATTGTGGTATGATCTTGATAACTCAAATTCTTTTTGATAATGTCAATTTTGGACAATGGAAGATGTCTGTAATAACTGCCCTTTCTGCTAAGAATAAGTTAGGTATGATAAATGGACATAATAAAAAGCCTTTTCCTCATTCAAAGTACTTCTTTCAATGGGAGATATATAATCATATGGTAATCTCTTGGTTATTGAATGTTGTTTCCCAAGAACTTAGGTCAAGTATAATCTATTTTGGTACGGCTAAGGACATTTTGGAAGAGATTTGAATGCAAGGTACTCACAAAACAATGCCCCAAAAATATTCCAAATTAGAACGAAATTAGCTGAAAATAGTCAAGGTAACCTCGTATCTCAGCTTGTTTCACCAAGTTTAGAGGTTTATGGGATGAGCTTTCAAATTTTTCTAGCATTCCTAAATGTGTGTGCAATTGTGTATGTGGTGCTTTAAAGAAGTAAGAACAGAAGCTCGCTCAATTCTTAATGGCGCTCAATGACATTTGCAGCTACTAGAGGGTAAATAATAATGATGACCCTTTGCCTGATCTTAGTAAGGCTGAAAATTTACTGATCCTAGAAGAGAGTCAAAGAAAAATTGGGGCTAGTACTGATTGTGGACTCATGAATGTGAATGATGTAATTGCAGCATTGTTGAGTAAGACTAGTAAAAAAAGTTATAAGTCCAAGACAAGAAATAATAGCCATGGATCCACAGGAAGAGGAAAATTCTGGTGTGATTACTGTCATGGGGTTCCCCTACTAAAGACAAGTGTTTCTACTTACATGGCTATCCTGAATGACATAAGTTACATGGAACCAAACCAGATGCTTCAAAAATGCCCAAGAACAAGAGTAAGAATGTAATTGCAAATGTGAGACATATGAGTACTGGTACTGGTATGAATTAAACCAAATCTGGGGACACCAACAGTTCACATCATATTCAGGATCTTACTACCTCTCAATGTCATCAATTAATGCAGCTTCTTGCATCTACTTGTACAGTGATTGATAGTCCTGAATCTCACCTAACGGGTAATGACGTCATTTACTTTAATTTCGTTAATTTAAATTGTCTCTCCAGCTATATGAGTGGATTATTGATACTGGGGCAACAAATCACATCACTTCCCATTTTGAATTTCTTGTTAATTAATCCAATATCTATTGATTTAGTTATTCATCTTCCTAATGGAAACACAACATCAATCACACACAAGGCACTATTGTTCTCACTACAAGCATCATCTTACATGATGTTCTATTTGTGCCTACTTTCAAATTTAACCTACTATCAGAAAGCAAATTGGCCCTCATCTGTGTGTCTCTTTCAAGACCAAGCACAAAATAAGCTGAAGGGGATTGGTAAATTGAATGGAGGATTGTATAAGTTTCTGATTCCAAGGGAAAGTTCCAATTCTGCACAGGCTTCCTCCATTAATTTGTTCTGTAGTCTATAGTTGTATTCATGATTGTTTCCATATTAAATCTGTCAATAAAGACCTAAATCTTTGGCAATTGAGACTTGGCCATGTTCTTATTAGCTCTTTGAAACACTTGAATCTCTGTGATATTTATCATTCCAGTTCCATAGCGCACCTTGTGATGTATGTCATTTTGCAAGACAAGTAAAACAACCTTTTAATGCACTGTTGCCTTAATCCACTATGATGTGTAGGGACCATATAAACATGTTACCTACAATGGCTATTCCTCTTTTCTAACCATTGTTGATGTTCATTCTAGAACTACTTGAACTTTTCTTCTCAAATCCAAATCTCAAGTGTTTACACACTTATAAAATTTCTTAATTATGGTTAAAACTATACAATTCAACTGTCAAAGAGATTAGGTCAGACAATGGTACTGAATTCTTTAATGCTTCTGTTACCTTGGTATATCACATCAAAGTTCATGCATTGATACTCCACAAAAAAATGGTAGAGCCAAAAGAAAACATAGGCACCTACTTCAGATTTCAATCCCATCTTCCTATGCATTATTGTGGTGAGTGCTTGTTGACTACTACCTACCTCATAAACAGACTTTCCTCTTCCCTTCACAACTTCAAAACACCTTATGAAATTGTTTTTGGCCACAAAATTTCTTATTCACATATTAAAGTCTTTGGGGGTTTCTGCTTTGCCTCTAGTTTGAGCCATTATAGAGACACATTTGGGTCAAGAGCCAGAAAATATGTGTTATTATAGGCTATCCTCATGGAAAAAAGGCCTATAAGCTTTATGATTTAGTTTCCAAGAAAATTTTCTGTAGCAAAGATATACTGTTTCATGAACAACATTTTCCATTTCTTTCTCATACCATTGAACTTACTTCATCATCCTCATTATTTCCTTCTTACTCTAATAGCCCTACTGAAGACTTAATTATTTCCTTCCTCTTCCACATCATCTCCTGATCTCAATGTTCCATCTTCATCTTCATCTCAGTCTCTTTCTCGTTCACTTCCTTCATCACCTTCTTCCACTGATAATATCACTTAACCATCTCTTGACTCCACCTCATCTCATGTTCAACCTTTTTCTCTTGTTCCTTCAAGGCCTGTTAGAACAAAGACTGTGCCCAGCAGGTTTAAGGACTTTGTCAATTTGCTATTCAAAGTGCCATCTTCTCATGCGTCAACATTGCAAAGGTACTTTCCTAATGATCTTGCTTCTCAGCTTTCTTATTCTCACTTATCTAGCTAGCTCCTATCAATCCTTCATTGTAAACATTGATTCTTATTTTGAACCAAAGACATATTCCCAAGCTATCAAATATCCTCATTGGTGTAAGTTTGGCCTTGAAATTGGAGGTTCTTGAGAGAAACAAAACCTGGGTACTGCAATCATTACCCTCTGGAAAGAATAATGTGGGCTGCAAATGGGTATTTAAAGTCAAGCACGAGCCAGATGTCTCTATTGATAAATACAAAGCTAGATTAGTGACCAAGGGCTTTATACAAATTAAAGACTTGGACTATTTTGACACTTTTTAACTGTTGCAAAGATGACAACTGTGAGATTACTATTGACTTTGGCTGCTATGAAGTGTTGGCCTCTATGGTAGATGGATGTCTCCAATGCTTTTCTGCAGGGAGACTTGAATGAGGAATTATTCATGACTCTCCCTCCTGGATATTGTCCTTCATCCTTCACCAAACACCCTCTTTGGTTTATAAATTGCTTAAGTCCTTGTATGGCTTAAAACAAGCCTTCTAAAAGCTCTCTACTGTATTGAAATCCTTCGGCTTTATTCAGTCACTGAATGACCATACATTGTTCACTAAGACCACTTCCTTTGCATTTACAGCCTTACTGATCTATGTTGATGACATTGTCATCATAGAATCCTATCCTCTAGCTATAGATACACTCAAGACACAACTTCATTGAGTATTCTCCACCAAAGACCTCTGAAATACTTCTTGCGTCTTGAGATAGCTAGGAATTCTTCTGGTCTTTGTTTGCACCAAAGAAAGTACACCATTGACATTATCTCAAAACTTGTCTAGTTAATGCCAAAACTTCTAAGCTTCCTATCATCCAGCATCATGGCTTATCCTCAGAATTTGGAGAATTGTTGTTGATCTACCTCTTATAATCACAAGACCAGAAAGTGTATATGTTGTGCATGTTCTTAATCAGTTCTTAGCCACTCCTAGACAACCTCATTTTGAGGCTGCACTGAAGTTGGTAAGGTTTCTCAAGCAATCTCCTGCAAAGGTCTTTTCTTTTCATCAACCACAACTCCTATTCTTTCAGCCTACTGTGATGCAGACTGGGGTGCCTGTCCTACCACCTGAAGATCTGTGACTGGTTTTTGTGTCTTTCTTGGTTCTTCAATGATCTCTTGGAAGAGTAAAAAGCAACTTACTGTTTCCATATCCTCAGCTGAATCTGAGTATAGGGCAATGAAAACCACTTGTTGTGAATTGTCTTGGCTTCTAGCTCTTCTTAAGGATTTTAATATCTTTAGCACATCTTCTATTTCTCTGTATTGTGACAATCAGGCTGCTTTGTATATTAATGCGAATCACATATATCATGAGAGGACAAAACACCTAGACATTGACTGTCATATTGTGAGGGAAAAGATTGACAAGGATTTCATTTCAACTGCTCATGTTTCTACTCATGATCAACCAGCTGATCTCTTCACCAATGTTGTTCCTTTCCCTCAGCTTACTCATGACCTTTTGTCCAAGTTGCAAGTGGTAAATCTATTTACCACTTCCACCTTGAGAGGGGGGGGGTGATAATCAGTGTACAACGACTCAAGATGAAGAAGTAGCGGATGCTAAGTGTAAATAAAGCATTCTGGTGAATTATATATGGAGGGTATCGAGTGTAAATGTTGTAGTCTCAAGGGAGTTAGTTGTACAAAGTTATAGTTATTCAGTTTGGAGGTTAATTAGAAGCTGGAATATTTTCTGTTATTGTTTAGTTGTGCTTTGTATATAAATAAGGAGATCTGTAATCTCGTAGATTCATAACAAACATACATCAATGGAGATAATTTTCTCGCTCTTCTTTGTTTGTTAACAAAGTGGTAGATTTATATCGATACTTCGTATAACAATACTCTATCCGTTCGTAAGTTGTCACCCAGTTTGACGTACATTACTTTTTTTTAAAATTATAAAACACGTAATTCGTAGTAAATAAATGTTGAGAAAAATTAATTGCACCAAGCAACCACCAAGATACTCTTCCAAGACAGCAAATTAAAACCAAAACAACAAGATATCCAAACAAGATAATAACTAATAATCGCAGCAGCAAATTAAACGATAAACCACCACAAACAAGACAACAATTTTTACGTGGAAAACCCGAATTGGGAAAAACCACGGGACCGTAGTCCAAGTCAAAACTTCCACTATCACAATGGGTTTACAAATGGGTTCTTCTCTAGTTATACTAGAGGATCACAAATTACATCAAGAACAACAAACTTCTTGGATAACCACAACACCAACAAAGTTCTCAAGAGAAATAAATTGGTGGATAGCAATAACACCACTACAACAATATGATAGAGTGAGTTTGGGGAATACCAACTTACAGCACAAAATTAGGGCTTTTGAGACACTCTACCAGCTGAAACAAGAGGCTTTGAAGAGAGGAATCACACCCAAAACAAGGCAACAAATAGCTGCATTCTTCCTCAGTAGTTCTCCAAAAACTACCGTTTTCTCTCTCTCTTCTCTCTCTATTTTGCTGCTGTCCTCACTGTTGCTGTGTTTTCTCTCTAACTTGCTGAATTTTCTCACTCTTTGCTCCTCACATTCTTGCCCCTTTTATAGACTTCATTGGCTGGAAGAACACCTACTCAAGTTATCTTGAAGCTTCCAGCAAATACCAAGAATGGAAGTACCTAGAATGGCTCTTGAGTCACCAAAAAATCTCGCTCTCTCTGTTTTTTTTTTTTTTAATTTGCAAGTTCTAGAAACTTCATGGGATTGAGGCCACCATATGGGCTGGACCCACCCAACAATTCTCCCCCTCCAGTTCATGTGGGGGGCTCAACCAAGCCTGCTTGCTTCCGACAATAGTTAAACTTTTCACCCGGCAGTGGTTTCGTCATCATATCCGACCCATTTTCATCGGTATGAATTTTATCAAGCTCCAATAGTTTTGAATCCAAAACATCACGAATCCAATGATATCTAACATCTATATGCTTTGATCTTGAATGAAAGGTTGGATTCTTACAAAGGTGAATTGCACTTTGACTATCACAATAAAGCGCATACCTTTCTTGTTTTAAGCCCAATTCTTAAAGAAACTTCTTCAACCACAAAGTCTCCTTGCAAGCTTCGGTCACTGCAATGTACTCGGCTTCGGTAGTGGATAATGCAACACACTTTTGAAGTCGAGATTGCCATGATACTGCTACCCCGGCAAAAGTCATTAAGTATCCAGAAGTAGACTTTCTAGAGTCAACATCACCCGCCATATTAGCATCGGTGTACCCATCTAGTATGGCTTTGCCATTACCGAAACATAAGCACACTCTAGAAGTACCTCTAAGATAACGAAGAATCCATTTCACGGCTGCCCAATGTTCCTTTCCTGGGTTAGAAAGAAACCTACTAACAACTCCAACGGCATGAGCAATATCGGGCCTTGTGCATACCATGGCGTACATCAAACTACCAACCACGGATGCATATGGCACTCTCTTCATCTCTTCTTTCTCTTTCTCACTTGAAGGACATTGCTTGGAGCTTAACTTGAAATGGCCTGCAAGTGGAGTACAAACACTCTTTGCTTTGCTCATGTTAAACCTTTCAAGAACTTTTTCAATATATTTCTCTTGGGACAGCCAAAGTTTTCCAGTTTTTCGATCCCTTGAGATTTTCATCCCAAGAATCTGTTTTGCCGGTCCCAAATCCTTCATTGCAAAGGACTTACTCAACTCTTTCTTCAATTTGTCAATCTTGCTAGCATCATGACCCACAATTAACATATCATCCACATAAAGCAAGAGAATTATAAAATTATTTTCAGCAAAATATTTTACAAACACACAATGATCAGAAGTGGTTCGAGTGTACCCGTGATTCACCATGAAAGAGTCGAACTTCTTGTACCACTGTCGTGGTGCTTGTTTAAGCCCATACAAGCTCTTCCTTAAACGACACACAAGATGACCCTTGCCTTTAACTTCGAACCCTTCTGGTTGCTCCATGTAAACTTCTTCCTCCAAATCACCATGAAGGAATGCCGTTTTCACATCAAATTGTTCAACTTCTAGGTTCAAGCTTACTGCTAACCCAAGCACAACTCGGATGGATGTCATCTTCATAACAGGAGAGAATATTTCTTCAAAGTCGACACCTTTCTTTTGAGTAAATCCCTTCACAACCAACCTTGCCTTGTACCGAGGTTGAGAGCTATT
This sequence comes from Platycodon grandiflorus, assembly GCA_016624345.1. Lineage (NCBI taxonomy): Eukaryota > Viridiplantae > Streptophyta > Magnoliopsida > Asterales > Campanulaceae > Platycodon > Platycodon grandiflorus. The sequence continues at coordinate 80,387,944 of CM028361.1, forward strand.
TTCTTCGGACTTTATTTTGTAAACCCACTTATTCTTGAGCGCTCTTTTTCCTTTTGGAAGCTTTACCAAATCATAGGTGTGGTTGTCATGCAATGACTTCATCTCCTCCTGCATGGCTTTCTCCCATTCTCCCTTTTTCTCGTGAGACTTGGCTTCTTGGTAGCTCCGGCTCTCCCCCGTCAGTTAACATCACATACTCATTAGGGGAGTATTTTGTGGAAGCTCTGCGATCTCTGGTTAACCTTCTTGGTTCGAGTTGAACGGGTACTTCTTCTTCTTGCTCATCTTGCTCCGCAGGTTCATTTATGGGTATATCTTGATCAGCATCACCATTTTGCTCATCTTGCACTTCTCCCCCATAATTTTCATGCACCGTAGGAGGGGAAATAGGCTCCAAATTGACAGGACCAGCTGCTGCGTTTTTCTTTTTCTCGCCTCTTTCAATGTCTTCAATTGTTTGATCTTCAAGAAAAATCACATCTCGGCTTCTGACAATTTTCCTTGCAATTGGATCCCATAATCTATATCCGAATTCTTCATATCCGTAGCCCAAAAAGATGCATTGCTTTGCCTTGTCATCCAGCTTCGACCTCTCATCTTTTGGAACGTGAATAAAAGCCCTGCAACCGAACACCTTCAAGTGTTCATATGACACTTCCTTTCCCGACCAAACTCTTTCAGGTACATCACCATCCAAAGGAACCGAAGGAGAGAGATTGATTAAATCAACTGCAGTCCTCATTGCTTCACCCCAAAAGGATTTAGGCAGCTTTGCATGTGAAAGCATACATTTGATTCTTTCACAAATCGTTCGGTTCATTCTCTCGGCCACACCATTGTGTTGCGGTGTTTTGGGCACACTTTTTTCGAGCTTGATTCCATGGTTTCTGCAATACTCTTCGAAAGGTCTTCTATATTCTCCACCATTATCAGCTCGTACACATTTCAACAGCTTTCCAGTTTCCCGTTCCACCTTGACATGGAAGTTCTTGAAAACCTCAAGCACTTGATCTTTGGTTTTCAAAGCAAACGTCCACACCTTTCTTGAATGATCATCTATGAATGTCACAAAGTAACTTGCACCGCCAAGAGTTTTATCTCCATGAAACAAACATCGGTGTGAACTAAATCAAGAACACTAGATTTTCTAGATGGAGGACGTTTATGAAATGCAACTCTATGTGTTTTTCCAGCTAAGCAATCAACACAAGCTTTAAGAAGTGTACCTTTAGCTCCCGGCAAGAGTTGCCTTTTGGATAAGATTTGCAGCCCCTTCTCGCTCAAGTGTCCGAGCCTTTTATGCCAAAGCTCAATGGAAGGAGCCGTCTCAGCAACATTAATTTCTCCTTTGCTAAGCTTGGCTTGTGTCATGTAAAGAGTACTCGTCTTCTTGCCCTTAGCCACCACTAGAGAGCCTCCTGTAAGCTTCCACTTTCCTTCGCCAAAGTGATTGTTGTAGCCATCATCATCGAGCTTTCCGGCGGAGATCAAATTCAGCCTCATATCAGGAACATGCCTTACTTCCTTTAAGACCAATTTGCATCCTGCATTTGTTTTCAAGAGAATGTCTCCAATGTCGATAATCTTGGATGCTCCATCATTTCCCATTCGCACAAAACCATAGTCTCCGGTAGTGTAAGATGAGAAGAAGTCAGCTCGTGACGTCACGTGAAATGAGGCACCTGAATCAACTACCCACGTGCTTTCTTGACACGCGAGATTGACACTGCCTTCATCGCAAACAATTACCACATCACCATCTGTGGCTGCTGCGGCGGTCTCATTTGTTTTTCGATTTTCTCCATTTCTTTCTTTAGATTTTTCCCTTCTTAAGATTCTGCATTCACTCTTCTTGTGTCCGGGCTTTTGGCAGTGATAGCATACTATTTCCTTTCTAAATGATGACTTTGACCTCCCTTTTGATTTCCCTCGGCTGCTACTTCGATTTCTATAATTTTTAAAATTTCTCTCCATGCTTCTTCTTCAATTTTCTTGTCTTTCAGTGACAAGAGCACGAGTCTCGGACGTTGAGCCTTGCTCCTTTCTCCTTGCCTCTTCATTCAAGAAGCTGTCTTTAACTATCTCCATAGTTAGCTGACCATTTGGTGCTGAATTGCTGAGTGAAATCACCAAAGTCTCCCAGCTATCCGGCAACGAACTGAGAAGCAACAAAGCCTGCAACTCGTCATCAAGCGTCAACTTCATCGTGTTTAGCTGATTAATAAGACCTTGAAAATCTCTTAGATGTGCTGAGACATTGTGCCCGTCCTTGTATTTCAGATTTACAATTCTTCGAATTAAAGAGGCTTTGTTTTGGGCTGATTGTCGCTCGTACATGGACTCCAACTTCTTCCAAAGCACATCAGCTCTTGTCTCCTTTGAAACATGATGAAAGATGCTTTCATCAATCCATTGTCGGATAATTGCACAAGCCTTTCTATGCAACACTTCCCACTCTCTATCAGTCTTGTTGTCTGGCTTCGCTTCGTCACCTTCAACAGGCTCGTACAAATCCTTACAATAAAGTATATCCTCTATACGAGGCTTCCAAATAGCATAGTTTGATGAATTCAATTTAATCATCGATCCAGAAGATTCCTCCATCAAAGATTGCCTAACACAACCTTCGGATTTGATACCATTGTTGAGAAAAATTGCACCAAGCAACCACCAAGAGACTCTTCCAAGACAGCAAATTAAAACCAAAACAACAAGATATCTAAACAAGATAATAACTAATAATCGCAGCAGCAAATTAAACGATAAACCACCACAAACAAGACAACAATTTTTACGTGGAAAACCCGAATTGGGAAAAACCACGGGACCGTAGTCCAAGTCAAAACTTCCACTATCACAACGGGTTGACAAATGGGTTCTTCTCTAGTTATACTAGAGGATCACAAATTACATCAAGAATAACAAACTTCTTGGATAACCACAACACCAACAAAGTTCTCAAGAGAAATAAATTGGTGGATAGCAATAACACCACTACAACAATATGATAGAGTGAGTTTAGGGAATACCAACTTACAGCACAAAATTAGGGCTTTTGAGACACTCTACCAGCTGAAACAAGAGGCTTTGAAGAGAGGAATCACACCCAAAACAAGGCAACAAATAGCTGCATTCTTCCTCAGTAGTTCTCCAAAAACTACACTGTTTTCTCTCTCTCTTCTCTCTCTATTTTGCTGCTGTCCTCACTCTGTTTGCTGCTGTGTTTTCTCTCTAACTTGCTGAATTTTCTCACTCTTTGCTCCTCACATTCTTGCCCCTTTTATAGACTTCATTGGCTGGAAGAACACCTACTCAAGTTATCTTGAAGCTTCCAGCAAATACCAAGAATGGAAGTACCTAAAATGGCTCTTGAGTCACCCAAAAAATCTGCCTGCTCTCTCTCTCTCTTTTTTTTTTTTTTAATTTACAAGTTCTAGAAACTTCATGGGATTGAGGCCACCACATGGGCTGGACCCACCCAACAATAATTTAGGAACTGAGGGAGTACTACTTATTGAGCTCCCGTTGAGCCTTTAATTGAGCTCCCGTTGAGCCTTTAAATGTTTATGTTTGACCAAAATTTCCAATTATTTATAAAATTGAACATATTACTAACAAGAAAAAGGTGCGTGCCAATATGATCATGAACAGATATAATTTTCATAATTTTAAGTTTGCGAAATTGTTTGACTTTCGTATCAGTATCCCACAAGAGTTAATTTGTAGGTAGTTATAGAGGGCAAAGGGTTTTGAGGTCTGGTTGGAGGGAATAAAGGTATTTGAAAGTATCAATCCTATTACTTGCAAAATACTACGAATTACATGATTTGCGATTTTCAAAAAAATAAAAAATATACATCAAATTTTATTTAAAAAACAGTCCATAATTTAGGAACGGAGGGAGGGAGTAACTTACAAGAAACATTGATCTCGAGCTCTCTTTTCCGAGAACGAAGATCACTGACTAATTTTAGTTATTAAAAATACAACGGATAAAATTTCTTTCATCCAAAAAAAAAAAAAAGGCAAAAAATCTGAAAATCTAGAACATAATGCATGATATGCTACATTCACATTATAGAACATGCATTTACATTATCGTCGCTAAACATTGCATTAAGGCTCCTTCCTTCATTGATAGTTGACTTTGGACGCGGTTGATGGTAGTAACGTTGTTCATATTCATAGCTATCCATGTAGTAACCATGCCCGTACTGATAATCATCTTCATGAGGACCATTGTCGTAGTAACGATGCTCATGCTCGGAGTCGGAGTGATGATCATATCTACGAGCTGGATGCTTGGATGTGAAGTAGAACAATGGATTGCTATGATAATAGTACTGATTATCGAAATATTGTGTAGAGTTATGCAAGTCCGGAATGTCGTGCGGAAACGGCCACCGGTCGGCCTTCCTTCCGGTTCTCCTCACTTTTCTCAGAATTTTTTCTGGATTAGCCCATCCGATCACCGTTACCTTTTGCAAGTCCATGTTAATGTCAATATTGTTCTTGTCAACCCCTGAAACAAGGCCATTGCAGAGTCTAGCAATAAATAAATTTTGTGCTTTTCATGCAATTATAAATTTTATATATATATATATATATATATATATTATTAGCCTTATTAGTAATAAAAAACTTGAAAAAGGCTTGTTGTAATAATAATTTTAATTATAATAATAAAACACTTGAGTAAAAATAGCTAGTGAATATATAATTCGGTCGTGATACCTACCCTTTACTTTCCGAAGGGCTCTTTTAACCTTTCTTGCGCATCCATGACAATCCATGCTGACTATCATCTCCAAAACCTGAAAGAACAATAAGCAATTAAACATGTTATTTTCTTTGCTCAAATTAATTAAATGAACTCTAACAAGATCTAAAAATCACAACTTTAAACAGGTTATTTAATAAAAGAAAAAGATTTGAACCCAATTCAAATTTCCACCCAAAAATATACAAAAGAATTTGTGATCTGAAATAGACAAAATTATATATTCTTAAATCTAATCACAAAGAAATTGTAAATCAGTTAACGGGGGTGATCTGAAAACCAGTAAAATCACGAGAGGCTTACTGTATTTTTTCTCTTAAATATGACATGAATTTAGGAACGGAGCGAGTAGGAACCAAGCATTTCTCATCTTAATATTACTCTCTCTGTCATCAAAAAATGAGTGTCTATTTTCATTTTTATATGAAAATTAATGAAATCGACTTTTCGGCAATTGTGTAGATGAATACTCTTAATTTCAGTGCACACTAGAGAAATTTAGTAAATTTAGTAGAAAAAAAAAAACACATGATTATGGAAGGCAATGAGTACTAATTCGTAACCCGGCCTCCATCCGTCCCATTTGAAGAGTTTATTCATTCTCTTTATGAAATGTCATTTGAAAGAGTTCATTTTACGTAGCAAAAGAACTTTAATTTAATCCTCACCTATGAAAGATATTATACGGAGGTTATTAATTAAAATATTATCATGCATGCTTCTCATGAATGCCAAATATACATTGATTAAAATGATTCAACTTTTTGAAAAATAAACTGTACGTTTAAATAGCAAGTGAGGGAATAAAACACTTTTAAGGCATGGAGTTGTAAGTAATTTAATCATACATACAATGAAACCAGCGCAAGAAAAAAGGAAATGTTATGTATTTTTTGTATTTATGAAAATGGTGTTAATTAGCTTACTCATGCACAGAGGCATATTGTTGCATTCCCAGTATATGTCACTGATGCTTCCATAACTGAGACAGACAGTTTGATAGTATAGATCTAAATTGTAAGCATGAGCTAGATAATTTGCATGCATGCACCCGAAATATGCATGAAAACGAAACAAACTACATGCATACATTATACACACTCAAGCCAAGACTCCACACACACACACACAGAGGTGGGAATTAATTGTTTGGAGGTTGTGTGTGTATTTGTGAGCACGCAAGTGTGTGTGTCAGTGTGTGTGTGTGTGTGAGAGAGAGAGAGAGAGAAAGAGAGAGAGAGAGAGAGAGAGAGGCTCACTGTCATGTTGAAAATTGAGTGCAGGGATATGCAAAGCTTTGATCTCTAGAAATATATGAAGGAATTGGCTTAAATGTGTTGCTTGTTATGGGGAAGGGTGAGAGAGCAGTGTATTTATAAGAAAACTAGGACAGAAAAATTAGTCCCACCCTTGTTTTACTTGGAGAGCAAGTAAGTAATTACATCATATAGAGAATGTCTGACAAGAAAGAAATAAGTATATTACTATTCCATACATCCCTAAATTATTGTCTTCTTTGATTCGATACACAGATTAAAAAAAATAACTTGATTATTAATATTAATATAATGTGTAGTTTTCTTTAATGTCCATGTGCATGTGATCCATAATTAAAGTAGAAAGAAAAAAGTAAAGGTAAAATGGTAAATGTGTTGTTCAAAAAGAAAATTTTCAAATAAGAAAATTATTTTAGGACAGAGGAAAAAAGAAATGAAGACAATAATTTAGGGACGGATAGACTACTATTTTCTTTCCATTGTTTCTTTTAAAAAAAATTATATTAAAATGAGTAATATTATAATGCAGACACGAAGGACTATACTAAAATTGTTTAAAAATCAACTTTTAAAAGTTATGTAAAAAATAAAAGAAATACTCAATTTAAAATGAAAAGAGTATTACTACATCCGTTCCAGGTAAATAGTCTACTATTCTATTTTGAGATATTTACTTATTATTTTAAAAAATTATGCTTATAATTTTTATATCATTTATCGTAAATATTTTGTTAAGTATTTCTGTAATTATGACCGACTTCAATGATTCTAATATATTATCTTCGTTTCATCTAAAGAGTCGATGTTGAAATGTCTAATAATTAAGAGTTATATTAATAGTATTGGAGTTTGATATAATTATAAAAATGTTTGAGTATAGTCAAGATCGATGTTTATAGCTTGTGAAATGTGAAGTTAAAAGGAATATGGAAAACGTAGGCATATTTTTTTTTTAAAGTGAACTCTTTTAAAGAAATATCTCATAATATAATAGTGGATTCTTTCCCGAATGTAAGGAATATCTTTTAATTAATAAATTTTTCAAACTTAAATATTTTAAATGGGACCAAATACTTCATAAAAAAAGTGGGGCCCAACCCACACTTGAGTTGAGTAGCACTCCATCTCAGCTCAATTGTCATTTTTACATCGGAACATTCTATTTAAGGAATCTCATTTTGAAAAGATAATTTATTTGAATTTACAGTTTCACATTACACTTAAAATAAATTATAATATTTCTTTATACAGTAAGGTTATTTATGAGAAAAAGAATTGTCCTTAAAATATCTGACTTTTATAAGTGTGCCATTTTTCGGCTACTTCCACATGAATTTTTTCTTTCCTTTCTTGTTAATCTTACCTGAACATCTGCTTCACATGATTTGATGATGGGGAAGGCTCATTAAAAAAAGAAAAGGGTGATAATTAAACTCTCGTGCATGGCATGCATGTTATATTAAGGGTAAGTACGAAGAAAATTATTAGGGTTGTTTGAGTAATTAAAAATGGCTTTGCACTCGAGTAGCACGCCATTTTAAATAGCTAGTATATTTATAGCTCGTTTGTTCATGCGTTTTGGCCAAAACGAAAGATTAAAATGTAACTTATTCCTTAACTTAGCGTTTCAATGCTGCAGTAAAAAAAAAAAACGCAACTTTGTTTTAAAACGCTAGAATTCCTAATTTTTTTTCAAAACGCAGTTGGAAAAAAGAGCTGCGTTTTGACATAATATCCCAAAAGTATTTATAAAGAAAAAGACTGTGTTTTAAATAATTTGCGTTTTTAAAACGCAACGTTTTGAAAACGCTACACCAAACATGCTCTAAAATAAGCGTCTACATTACTCCCTCCGTTCCAAGCAAAGAGTCCACTTTAAAAAAAAAAATTTAACATGTGACTAAATCAAATCAAAATTTTACATACTTTATTTATGTTTTAGGAAATAAAATTTTATTAATTAAAAGCTACATTAACAATACTATAGATTACAACTTTCATAACTATGTAAAAATAAATAAATTCATGTAAATTATCGGTCAAACTTTAACTAAGTTGACCCTAAAAAGTAAAAAATTTTGCCTAAAAATGAGGGAATAATAAATTTAATTTAGTTTTGCCAATTAATTATTATTATGTCTTAATATTTAGGGCCATCAGTCGTGCTCAAAGAGCTGGGTCTCACTTTGTCCAAACTCAACCAAAATTAAATTACATAAGCTCACTCCCGATCTTCGCCCAAACTATATTGTGCTTTTTTCTTTTTCTTTTCTCAAACTCGGCCCTAAATCTAAATCGGGTTCGAGTCTAATGCGGGCTTGCTCATACAGCTTGAAAAGTTATTATTAAGAGGTAAAATTCAATTAAATTTGCTACAAAAAGTACATTATTTTATATTTTTCTACAACAATAATACAACGAATACAAGCTTTATTAGCAAGTAATAATACGAAATTCTAACCTAATATATTGCAAGTTTAAATGCATATCTTAAGTACTTGAATATTTTTACGCAATATTGTGCAGTACATTTAACACTTTAGCAAATTTAATACTAACTCTTTATATTACGTTTCTTAATTTCTGTATTTTATCAACGAAGAACATTGATTCGAAGCGGAGGAAGTATGATCAAAGAAGTTAATTTTTGTGTCATTGTAGTAAAAAATGTACATTAATGTCGTTAATATTAACATATTACATTAGAGGTCTATACTAGGACATGATATGAATTAAATTTTAAATAATTTTTTAAAATGGACAATCGTATAAGGACGAAGGAAGTTAATTAGTACCTACTGCATGTTCAATAGTAAGAGCCCGTTTATTCACGCGTTTTGGCTAAAACGCAGGGTTAAAACGCAACTTATTCATTAACTTAGCGTTTCAATGCTGCGGTAGAAAACGATGCGTTTTAAAACGCTGGAATTCCTAACTTTTTCCCAAAACGCAGATTTTAAAACGCTGTAGGGAATAAAAAGCAGCGTTTTGACATAATATCTCAAACACATTTATAAAGAAAAAAGCCGCGTTTTAAATAATCTGCGTTTTAGAAACACTGCGTTTTCAAAACGCTACACCAAACGGACTTTAAGATTAGGTCAAGAAGATTCAATATTTTGATAATGACTATCTTTCGGTGAGGGTGGGGTAACCCTTGTTATTTATGATTTGACTATATACAACCTCCATCTCCCCCTTTTTCTTTTCTTTTTTCCCCCTTTCTTCCTTTATATTTTGTATGTATGCATCATGGGGAACTTCCATCTCTCCCTTAATAAAACTTTAACCATTTAAAAAGAAGTCAATGATTACCATAAATTTAAATTAATGACATTAATTTACTTCTAACCGACTTTCTTAAGACATCATTATTTTGATGTTTAAAAAACAAAAGAAAGGAAAGTGAGTATAAATTAATATTGGAAATTAAATACTTTCTCTCGATCTTATAATTAGTTGAATCTTCATTTCCCTAAAGTTAATTTCTTTCAATAATGCATCTTTTTCACTAATACGGCCTAATGCTTTCTCCTTCCCTATTTAAGCTCAAGTTACAATGTGACGTAGCAGAAACCCTAGTAAAGTAACGATAATATCAACGTCGTTGAGATCGCGCACGACTACCGACCGTTAATCTTCCAAACTCACGTTGAGGTTTACAACCTACCGCGACTTGGACATCAATTCATGTTTAATTCAAGAATACCACAAATTGGAATGAAAGTTCAATAACATTAGACTGCAAAAACTGCCCAAAACAAACCCTAAAAAACGTATTTAAAGGTTCCAAAACCCTAAAACAAAAAAAAACAAAAAAACCAAAATGACAACAAAAAAAAAACCCAAATTCGACTCTAAAACTTCCGAGGCCCATAACAGTATCTAAACAATGTTTTTTAGCCTTTGTCATGGGGTAAACTTGATAACTTTAGTAGGTCTCGGAAAGAGCTTCGATTTGATATATTATGCATCCCGTGGTTCATTCGGAGTCAAAGGTTATGCTCGTCACCGCGCACACGCTCCAAACGTTCTAGGAATTCCAAGGCTCGACTGTCCGCATCACAATGTTAAGGTTTGAACTCTAAGTAGTGACCCAGCCCAGTGTTCGATTCTTTTCCATGCACGTTCGCTCTAGCCCAGTGTTTGATTCTTTCCCATGTTCGCTCCAACCCAGTGTTCAATTCTTTCTCACTTCGAGTGGGATAAAGGAATAAAGCAGAAAAAAAAGCAGAAAAAAAAAAAGAATTAAACAAAACAGTTAAGGTTAGCTCAACTAGCATGTGTTAGACAGTGATTTTATAAGGGATTAGTTATAAGGGCAGACAACCTTCAAATGCATCTCACCGGCCATTGTAATTATTAGAACAAGAAAAACAAGATATAGAGTTTATTAATTGCTTTTATTTTTCATTTTTTTGTGTGTTTAATGTGGGGATAAGGAGTTGTTGGTTTTAGCAAATAATAATACTAATGTGGAGCTACCTTGACCCAGTACAGTAGTAACTCTAAGAAATACTAATGAAAATAATTAATGAGTGTGCACAAACCAACTCGAATAAATCATCAATAAAAACAGCTTAATAAGTGGTTATGGGGAAAAAAGGGACCCTAATTGATCATGATGATAAGATGTTTGCTCTTTCTAAGCTGTAAGATTTGTAAAGCAGTGAGGCCCTCTAAACCTTGGGCCAAAAAAATACTACTGTATTTTCTTCATTCTAAAAAATAGTTTCATTTTCTTCTTTATTTTATCCCAAAAAAAAATCTAATTTCTACATTTTTCCATTGAAAATGCTAATTACAACAGAGTATTAAAATAAAACAAGAGAAGGAATACGCTCTAGCTACAGTTAGAAGTGAAAATGAGGGCCATGAGTGGAGGATTTTCTTAATTAGAAGGAATATTGAGATATACCCACTTTGTCAATAATCTTATCTATTGAAAAATGAGGCTTTCATGTACAATTATACATATCAAACATGATAAACTCATAATCAAGCTAAACATATAATTGAGATTCTCATTCACATTAATTGCTCACTCCATATCTCAATTCATACAAACAAAAACCTTATAACACCATCTAGTCTAGGTTATTTAATTAGGTTGTTTCGGTCACCGAAACAGCTTTGGTTTCTACTTCCTCCGTCCCTAAACGAGCGTCTATATTTAGTCACACACTGTTGTTCAATCTGCATTACGGTGAGTGAAATGTTGTAATGCATGCTTGTGTTGCTTTAATATTTATTGCTAGAAGTATTGCTCTAGCCGCGTTAAAACTTAATTAATTGGTAAGAAGAGCTTTACAGCCCTTGTGGTACTACCCACATCGAGGATTAGTCTTGAACCTTTAGGTCTAGGGGTACATTTGAATACTAAAAAAATAATTACTATTTCTATAGCCTTTTTTAAAAAAAAAAAAAAAAAAAGAAGATAATTTATTTTGTTTGCATTCTTGAAGGCTTACCGGTACATCTAGAGTACAAATGGCTGCTTGGAAGACATTTGGAGTTCGACAAAAGAGTGAGTCGATTCAAGTCATTTCTTATGCTTTGGGGTATATTCCAAAGTCACAAACCTTGGTTACTCCATCAACAATATTGTCTCACATTTGTAATCTCCCACTATAAAATCTCAACTTATTCTAACCTCAAAATCCACCAGAAAGACATACATTACAGATTGGAATTAATATTCAGCATTAATGGCAGAGAAGGAAGGAGGAGTTGTGAAGAAAGGCCATGAAGAAGGCTTGAAGATGGCTATCGCTCTTCTTGAAGAGTTTGGACTCCCGTTGGGACTTCTTCCCCTTGCCGATGTGATTGAAGTCGGCTTTGTGAGGACCACTGGCTATATGTGGATTGTCCAAAAGAAAAAGGTTGAGCACAAGTTCGGTTTAATAAGCAAGCATGTGAGTTATGATACTGAAATTACAGGATACGTTGAGAAAAAGCGGATCAAGAAGCTCAAGGGAGTGAAGGCTAAGGAGCTCATGCTTTGGCCTCCGGTTAATGACATCTCTGTCGATGACCCACCCACCGGAAAGATTCAATTCAAGAGTCTTGCTGGGATCACCAAAATCTTCCCAGTTGAGGCATTCGCTGCTGGACAGTGATGGAGCGCGCCTGATTTGGTACTCCGGCCATCATTGACCGTGGATGCTAGGAGTTGGAAGTCTTTTGAAGTCTTTTTTAATTTTTTTTCTTTCTTTTTTAACCAAGTCCTTCTATATTTTGGTCTTCTACATTATTCCACAGTTTTCAATTTTGATGGAATTGCACTAAATAAAAACTTCGGTCATTTTATCATATTTCTTGATAACAGCCGTAAATGTTTACCAAATCGATCACCGTACCAAGATTCGTCAGAGATAACGCCGTAAAAATTTGTCAAGACAGGATCTGTTGAACCTTTGAATCTGAAAAAATTCCTAGCACCAAAGGTCCAGAAACACGATTCAGTTTTCAGTTTAAATGATGAGCGATAAATCAAGTCTACTAACTTGAGATCGTGTTGCAGTGTGCATCACTAATCTCTCTTTGTTTCGACACAAGACCCTTTCTAGAAGTGTTTTTCTGAAATTGTTCGGTATCTTGTAGTCATATTTTCCATCAAAATTTGTCAAAAACTAAAAGCACGGGAAATATGCTACTAGTGTTTGGTTGTAAATCATTTTTCTATCCCACACTGATTCTCACTGGCCACCATTGCCATCATCAACCACCCTTCAGTTCTGGCTGGCTGCTGGAATTGTTGACGCTGGTGGAAAAGCCAGCCGGCACTAGACAGCCATCAAAGGAATGGTCGCCGCTGGCGGAAAGGCCAGCCGGCATTAGACAGCCATCAAAGGTTGCCGATCTTAATTCCTGAAAGTCAGCAGAGTTGACAAAGTGTGCCAGTAAGTTCCTATTTCTGTCCCACCACTCTACCATTCTTATAAACTTACTTCTTGGTGATTTTGGGAAAGCATGATGAACACTTAGAAGCAAATGTGTCTCATAAGAGGTGTTAAAATAAACAGCAATCTTCTGATGCCTACACCTCCACCAGTAAGGAATGATCACTTTCTACAATTGATGTTGAACACGTAGCTGAACTGTATTTGTACAAGATGGAAAGGACTAAGAACTTTGGTGGGAAGCGGATTAGAAAGTTAAGGGGTAAAGTGTCAATAGGCAGAAATAGCTTTAGTAGAAATTACGACTTTGAGGAGTTTTCCGTCGATAGGGTATAACTTTTGATCCCGGATGAACCACGGGACCCACAACATATCAAATCGAAGCTATCGATGAGATCTACAAGACTCACCAGGGGTACCCTATGTTGTGTTTGTTTTAAGCCCAAAAAATACTGTTTAAGTACTGTTTTGGGCCTCGAAAGTTTTCAAATTTCTTTTTCTTTTTTATTATTGTTTTCTTTCTAGGGTTTCATTGTGTTAGGATATATAAATACCCTCAAAAACGTTTTGTTGGGCAGTTTTTTTTATCAATATCAACCAGTTTCTTCTGCATACGATTGCGTGTGAAATCCTAAGACGTCATAGGCTTGTTTCTTGGAGTTTCTCGTGGTAAGAGCTTCATAGTTGTTAGTTCTGCCGCGTCAACAATGAAGACAATAGTTGTCTGCATAATCAATTTTTTGAATGCAACCATTGAGGAACTCTGTCGTCTTCTTGAAATGATGCAAACAAAACATTGTCTTTTCCAGCTATTAACCTGACTGGAAATTTTTCCTCACTACTCTGAAGTGTAATATTTCCATCCTTAACCCGTTCTATCACACAGAAAGAGAGCAAAATACTCCAGCAGGTGCTCGATTTTTCTCTCAATCGATCACTCCAAGAATGAGCAAGGTATTGAAAATGAGCCGTATGCAGCTTTAAAGTTATTTTGCTCCGAATTATCCTTTGAGTCCATTTAGCAGTGTCAGAGACTTGCTGAAAAAAAAATCTTCAAAAGATTTAACCTTCGTCGTGTTAGATCAGAGCTTCAATACCAAAAAAGCCACAACATTTTCACGTTATAAGGCGCTACCTAAAACTACCAAATCAGATTTCGTCAACTAAAAGTGGCCTTAGGCATTTGACATCTTAATACTGCAAAATAATACGCATCAAAAAGATGTCTTACAGAGTTATCACATAATGTTTTTGAGAATCCAACGATTTTCTGATTAGTAATTTTTCCAATCTCAAGTAGTAATCTAAATAATCAAAGTTGGTTTGATTAAACAAGCTGATGAAGTAAAAGTAAGAAGAAATGCCAATGTCTGAAAAGACAAATTTTAGCAAACAAATGACGAACACTACAAACAGTAATGTAGTCATTAACTATGTCCAAGTACAACTAAGGCAAATTTAACATGTTGTGAACTAGCACTAAGAAACAGCCAAATGGTATCTCAAGTAGTTATTAAACCTTGTACTGAGCAGCATCTACTAGGAAAATACCTACAGAAACAAAAGAGCGCATGCTTAGAAAAAGATGAGAATCGATACCATAGAGAGTATCAGAGTTGTGGTGGTTATACCAAGCAGCCTCCCTCGGATTTTCCATGAAATTCGTCTCAAAGTAATTATTCTTTCAGTATAAACTGGCTTCCTTAATTGTATTCAGAAGTAACTTCAAATAAAGAGCTTCAGATTCTATCGGAGATGGCAGAGAAGGAAGGAGGAATGATAAAGAAGGGCCATGAAGATGGCTTGAAAATGGCGGCTGGCCTTCTTGAAGAGTTTGGACTCCCAATGGGACTTCTCCCTCTTGCTGAGGTGATTGAAGTCGGTTTTGTGAAAAGCACTGGATACATGTGGATCCTGCAAGCAAAGAAGGTCGAACACAACTTCGCAATGATTAACAAGCTTGTTAGTTACGACACCGAAATAACCGGTTATATTGAGAACAAAAAGATAAAGAATCTTAAAGGAGTGAAAGCTAAGGAGCTCGTGCTATGGCCTCCGGTTGGCGAGATAATCCTTGACGACCAACCCACAGGTAAGATTCACTTCAAGAGCTTTGCAGGTATCACTAAAACTTTCCCAGTCGAGGCATTTGCTGCTGGACAGTGACATATATAATATGTGTCAGCCACTATTGCTGTCCATAATCTGAGCAATGGACAAATTATCTATGGTCAAGACCTTGTACAGTAATCCTGTTCTAGCTTTTATGTTTGTGTAATCAATAATCTCCTGCTGTATATCATTACAGGCTTGAATTAAAGGAAGTTCTCAAGCATTGATTGCAAAGAAAACTTCACTAATGTAACAATCATGTTTAAAGTTTATGTTACACACCCCTGGGCCAAAATTTTCAACCAGGCAGTGAGAGGTGTTAGATTTTCCCTCACAGAGAACATAAGCAACAAAAAGACTGAACGATTGACAGTTGCCTGCGACCCTTAATTACAAATAATAATAACAATAATAATACTCCTTCCGTCCTGGATAAATATTCCTACTTTCTATTTTGGGACGTTCTTCCTAAAGATTTTTGATCTAATATTCTCTACCATTCTTCCTAACATACCCTTAAAGCTTCATTTAATATAGCACATCCCAAACAAAATCAATTATTTAAAGTACTTGAACTCAATTAATGTTCATAGGTATTATGGTCAGAACACATTTTATAGCACATTATTAATTATATATATTTCTTAATTCGTGTGTTTCATCCACTAGAAACATTTATCTGGGATAGAGGGAGTAATAATAATAATAATGATGGGATCCTCCAAATTCCATCCTACGTGTCCTCCATGTCGGCTTCAAGTGGGTCCCGAGATCCACGTTGACAATGGCAGCCCAAACTTCGAAGAGGCCAAGATCTCCCAACCGAGGTTCCCATTCAAAGTCTTTTGCCGAGGTTACTAGTCAAGGTCTTTGGCTAAGCTAGACCTCGACCTAGTTCGTTAACCTCCATGTCAACAAACGAAATGACCTCGGTAGCGAGCTTCCTCTTCCTCGGTAGGAGTCAACACCGCCTGTCAGCACTAACCTGGAAGAAGCAAGACATAAGCGAAAAATGAAAGACTCAATCCACAGCAATCGGAAAATTCCAGAAGAATCATCAAAAGTCAAAAAAACTTTCTGCATTTTCTGGAGTATTGATCAGAACCTAAACAGCATCGTTACACTTACACCCAAGTCCTGGTTTTAAACAGTTAAATGAAAGTGTTAAAATAATGTCTTAAATTAAGTTTTGGATTCCTAATTTAAAAAGACTAGTAAGTCATGTAGGAGAGTATTAATTCTATTTAGCAAGAGAAAGAGATTTCTATCCTAATTGCTCTTGGATAAGGATATATTTAATCATAATCAACTTAGGATTAAACTTGTGAATGGCCTATATAAATCGCATGCTTCTACTGTGGAAGAGTGCACCGAAGCCGAAGACGAGAAAGAGAGACACAAAGTGTGAGACAGACGATGGACACAAATTGGTGATCAAGGGTATCGAGTTCTTTGCGGTATTAGACAAAATAGTATGTGACTATTTTGGGCTGTGAGAGGTGTGGGACCCTGTGAGATCGTGTCAATCCTTCTCTATTGTAATTCATCATCGTTTGTAGTGGATTTGTTGCTTGCCTTGGAGTGGATTAAACCACGTAAATCCCCTGTTCCCTTTTGTTTGATTCGATTATGTTTTCTATTTTCTTGCCATTATTTCTCCAAATACTTACTACTTTTATTTTCGACCGATTCACTTCCACATTGAAGATAGAAACTTTGAATTCTTAGTCCAAAAAATATCTTCGTTTTTATAAAAGAAAGTATCAAAATTGAATCATAAGCGAAAAGGAAGCAGCAGGACCTCCTCATTTTTATGTTTTTTTCCTTTTCGAAGATTAATAATCACTTTCATGAACATAAGAAACATAAGCGCCAATATTCAGCAAAGAGCTTCCAAACAAAAGAAAAGAGGTATATTAAAATTAATGTAACGCGCGAGTTCAATTATAGTTCTAATTAAACCAATTGAAATCTTGTCCATGAACCATTTGTGACAATGAACGCTTCATGGAGAATGAAAAGTAAAAACATGGTACAACTTCTTATTTCTGGAAATAAGAAATAAAATTTGAAAATAGTAATAAAAGGAGCATGAAGTTGTACAAATCAACACCTTCTTCAACCCCCCCAACCCACACACACTTAATGAAGAATGAAAAGTAAAAAACATGGTAGAGCTTCTTATTTCTGGAAATAAGAAATAAAATTTGAAAATCACTCTAACTATAAAAGTGTGAATTGTTTTACAAATTAATAGGTGGACAAAATTGACCGTATGTCTTATAAATCACCCACCATTTAATTAAGAACAAAACAAGTAAATTTATTATGATAAAAATAATTTTTGGACAAAAATAACCCTAAATTTAATAAATCACTCACCATTAATTAATGTTAAACAAGTAAATTTGTCATGGACTAGTCAATTTTATGAAGAGTTAAATAATAATTTAGTCAATCCACTTGTACCTAACTTAACCACCTTTTGAGTTTTATTCATTTCGCCCCATATGTCGATATTTTTTGTGAGATTCTCCCATCCTGCCACTACCGTTACAAATGTCGTTCAATATTTTTAATGTAACGAAAATACCTTTACTAAGTTGAGGACTAAAACTTTATTATAATCTAAAAAATAATAAGGTTTTACTTTTTTAAATATGTTTGAGCACACATTATTAGAAGTATATGAAAATAAGTATAATAATAGATTTATTCTTAAGTATCGAGATATTTTGCAAATTGGCAACGTGTTTTGTAATTACCAGTAAACAAGCTAAGATAAATGTGTTAAGAAAATGTGCTATAATTTCAAGAAAATAAAAAAAAAATAGAGAACTCAGTTGATGAATCTTTACGCTTTGTTGGAGAAGAAAGCTAAAATATACAGTTTACTCCTTTGAATTTTCGAATACTACAAGAAGCTTAAGAGACTATCATATTGATCCCTAAATTATAGATCGTACTAACAACTTTTTTTTAGGATTTTCACTATCCGTTAAGTTCTAGAAATTTCAAATAGACTCTCTGACGTTCAGAAATGTATAGACAGTCTTATGTTACGTAATAATGTTAAAGCAAATATATATATGTTATATTTGACAATTTTATTTTGTAATATGGAAATAAAATGTTTTAAAAATAAATAAAAATGTGTTATTAATATTTTATTCAAATTAACCATTATTATGAATATCTACACACTCTTTTCTAAATAGCAAAATAAATTATCCCAAAAAAATAGAGTTAAAATTTAATTAGCAACGCATTTTTACTTTGAATGTTTTCACTCTTATTAGTATATCGATTAAAAAACAAGCATTCAAAAATCTCTCAATCAAACCATTATTTTCACCTCTTAATACTCTACGTCACAAATTCTAAAAACGACATAAACGGAGTCTCCAACACAATAGGAATACGCAGTTTTCACTGCAAATTAGTTTATCGAGTTGTAGACACCGTACATGTTAACTCAAAATATATTAACGCACGAGAACTATCTTAAACAATTATATAAAATTGGCATTTGAGAAGAATGCAATAACGACTTTCTTCCCAATCTTTCTTGAAAAATAAAATAACTCCATAGTATTAATTATTTGCCAAGTTAGAAGATATCGTTCAACCATAAAAAAGTCAAAATACAATTTTATTTTTTTCACCCTGATGTATCCACCAAATCCCACTATGTACCCCAACCCAACTTACGAAGTGTCCAACTTTGATACACGTTGTTGTCATCTGCCCCAATTAGCCCCCTTGGTCTTATGGGTGTTAGAAATAGTAACGGAATTTTACATGTCCATGTCACATGAGGGCTATGTTAAGTCTTTGGATAAGGGTGCAAAGTGAAATTTGGGGCTACTCACTTTGACATATTTTAATATTTATATTACTATAAAATTATATTATTATTTTTTATTTAATTACAATAATTATTCTTCTCTCTTCATTTCTAGCCAAGTCACCACCTATTCCATCACCACTAACTAGGCGCTATACCTAATAAACCACCCACCATTTAATTAAAGACAAAACAAGTTTATCATGATAAAAAATAATATTTGGACAAAAATAGCCCTAAATTTAATAAACCACTCACCATTAATTAAGGTTAAACAAGTAAATTTTTCATGGACTAATCAATTTCATGAATAGTTACATAATAATTTGGTCCATTCACTTGTACTTAACTTTAAGTTAAGTCCTGCCTTTTGAATTTTATTTATTTCGTCCCGTATGTCGATTTTTTTGTGAGATTCCCCCATCCTGCCACTACCGTTACAAATGTCGTCTAATACATTTAAATATAACAAAATATCCTTATTAAGTTGAGGAACTAAAACTTTATAAGAATCTCTAAAATTATATGGTTTTACTTTTTTAAATATGTCTACACACACATTATTGGAAGTATATGAAAATCAGTATAATAATAAATTTATTGGTGAGTATCAAGATATTTAGCAAATTGGCAACGTGTTTTGTAATTTTACAAGTGAACAAACTAAGAGAAATGTGTTAAGAAAATGTGCTATAATTTCAAGAAAATGAAAAAATTGGAGAACTCAGTCGATGAATTCGTACGTTTAGTTGGAGAAGAAATCTAAAATATACTGTTTACTTATTTGAATATTGGAACTACTACAAACAGCGATAAAGACTATCATATTGGTCCCTAAGTTATAGATCACACTAACAAATCCCTATTTAGTTAACTAAGTAGCTTTTTTTTTTAGGATTTCACTATCTATTCTAAAAATTTCGAATAGACCCTCCTACCTTCAAAAATGTATACACAGTCTTATGTAATGTAATAACGTTAAAGTAAATATATATTATCTTTGTCAATTTTATTTTGTAATATGGAAATAAAACCTCTTAAAAATAAATAAATAATGTGTTATTAATATTTTATTCAAATTAACCATTACTATGAATATGTACATACTCTTTATTAAATTGCAAAATAAATTATCCCAAAAGAAATAGAGTTAAAATTTAATAATTAACGTCTTTTTAATTTGAATGCGTCCACTCTTATCAGTATATGTCAATTGAAAACAAACATTCAAAAATCTCTCAATCAAACCATTATTTTCACATCCTTACACTCTTAGTTACAAATTCTAAAAACGATATAAGTGAAGTCTCCAAGACAATGGGCATACGCATTTTTCACTACAAGTTAGTTTATCGAGTTGTAGACATCGTACAAGTTAACTCAAAATCTTTTAATGCACGAGAACTATCTTAAACAAACTGACATTTGATCAGAAGAACATAGCAAGGACTTTCATCCCATTCTTCCTTGAAAAATGAAATAACTCCATAGTATTAATTTTTTGCCAAAATAGAAGATATCGTTCAACCATAAAAAGACCAAAATATAATTTTTCACACTGATGTATCCACTGAATCCCACTATGCACCCCAATCTACAAAGTGTCCAACTTTGATACACGTTGTCATCTGTCCTAATTAGCCCCCTTGGCCTTATGGGCGTTAGAAATAGTAACAGAATCTGACATGTGCATGTGATCACATGAGAGCTATGTTAGTCATTTGGATTGGGGTGCAAAATAAAATTTGGGGCTAATTCACTTTGACCTATTTTAGTATTTATATTATGATAAAGCTATATTTTTATTTTTTATTTAATTACAAAAATTCTTCTTCTCTCTTCATTTCTAGCAAAGTCACCACCTATTCCACTACCACTATCAAAATCGCCGCCATTAACCACAAATAACTGGGTGACACACCCTAAATCCATCTGAATATTTTACTCCTTTCCATAACTGGGTTCCAAACCCCTAGCCTCTTTTGGTATTCGCTTGCTTACACCTTTCCATAGGACCCGAGATAGTTAGATGAAAGAATCACTTTATTCCCCTCCTATAGCTATCGACTTTCTTTTCTTCTACTGAAGCTCTCCTTTGATTTAAAGAGATTGTCACCTATTGAAATCCTTTCAAGTAATCTCATCCCAAAGTAGGATTCTCTCATTGCTTAGAGATCTGACATCGAAGGAGGAAAGTGACTAAGAAGTGTGACCGAACGGAAGCTAAAGAGATTTAATTTCTCCATTTGAGTAAGGCAAGGTGAGCTCATTTCTTGGTGGTGGTGATGGTTGTGGCGGCGAAGTCCGGGATAATGGTGGTGGTGGTGGTTAGGGGCAGTGGTCTCACGCGGCGATTGTACGTAGGGATGACAATGATGGTTTAGGTGAATACGGTATTGTTAGATCTCCAAATTTTCAAATCTTCATATGAGTTTGGGTTTAAACTAGAGATGGCAATGGGCTGGACTAGGCCAGCCCGGTGCAAGCCCACAGGGCCAACACTTAAAATTGGGCCGGACCGGGCCGGCCCCAATTTTCTTAGGACCTAAAAAAAGTCAAGCCCAACCCAACCCACCACAGCCCATTGGGCCATCGCGCCAAAAAGCCCCATTACTTTTGAGAGTGTTGAGCCATGTGTTGTTGTATAAGGAAGGGAATCTATCCCCCCCCCCCCCACATCATTATGAGTGTCAGAGCTTGTGTATTTCTTGTTGATACCATGTATTATTTCATGTTGTTGTTAAACCTCTTATGAAATTGGAAATAACTTGATTGCATATCTTTCCTCGATGTTTATGAATGATATAATGTTACAGATGGATGTGAATTGGGCAATGTATTCTATCACAGTGTACCTCTCACCTTTCTTGATTACTTTGAACTTTTTGAATAACAGTACTTCATCAAATTAATCATTGACAGGAGATATTGAGCTACTGCATTTTTTGATCTCTAGAGGTGTCAGTGTTAATTCACAAAGTGATGCTGGTACCCCGCTTGTCATGGGCAGCCTAATGCTGTGAAAGTTCTCTTAGAACATCATGCTGATGTAAGCTTTTTCTGGAATCGTCAATTTTAAGTAGAAAAAGTTAGTCAATTCATATTCCTATACCACTGTCGTAGGGTTGTAAACAACATAATACTACATGTCACTTATGCTTG
This sequence comes from Platycodon grandiflorus, assembly GCA_016624345.1. NCBI lineage: Eukaryota > Viridiplantae > Streptophyta > Magnoliopsida > Asterales > Campanulaceae > Platycodon > Platycodon grandiflorus. The sequence goes on from CM028361.1 coordinate 80,410,024, forward strand.
CTTCCTTTTGTTTACTAAATTTGTAAAAAAAAAAATGAAATACAATAATAAAATAGTCTGGGCCGGGCTAGCCCAAAGCTCCGGGTTTTTTTGACCCAAGCCCAATTGATCCGTAGGGCCTACTGGACCAAACCAAAAAGATCCGCATTTTTTTGGGCCTCCAAAAAATGAACCTTAACCCATGCAACCATCGGGTTGATTGGGCCGGCCCATTGGGCTGAGCTGATTTTGCCGGCTCTAGTTTAAACCTTCAAATTTTAAGATTCAAAAAATTGATTTTGGATTTGTATATAGTGAAATTTAAGGTTGTGGTGGTGGTGGGTCTATAAATGATGGGTTTTGTGTATGAGTTAATTCGATGGAAGGAGTAAGGAATAAGAAAAAGAAATTAATAAAATTAAATCAAAATTTAATTTTTTGGGTTAATCGTGAAATTTGAGTTGGTAGAAGTGGTGATGCTAGTGGTAGTGGTGGTAATGGTGGTGGGTCTATGAATGATGAGGTTGATGGATAAAAGTGAGGGATAAGAAAATAAATTAAATAAAATGTAAATCTTATTTTTGGGAGTATTGCATTTTTTTAAAATTTAAAAATAAATATGAGGCAAATTTTAATTATTTTTGGATTATTGAAACAGTTATTTATTATTTGTAAATAAAAACTTATCTTAAATATCAAATAGTTAACTAAATGATAAATTTATAACGAAACATAATGACCAAATTAATCCTCGTGTGACATGCACATGTCATTTTTCCTTACTACTTTTAACACCTATGGACCGGAGGGGGCAAAGTGAGAAACAAAATTGTGCATAAAAGTGAGACACTTTGTAGGTTGGGATGCAAGATGAAATTTAGTAGATACTTCCGAGAGCTAATCGTATTTTGACCCCATAAACATTATATTTCTCTCCCCCCCCCCAAAGTATCACCAAATCTCACTTTCCACCCAGATCGAAAAATGTGCCAAAGTCATACATCATGTTACATTTTGTCCCATTTTTCTCCTGGTGCAACGGATATTACAAATTTGACGTTAAGTTGACATGTGAGAGGCATTTTGGTCATTTTTGTAAGACTACGTAAATAGTCAAATATATATATATATATATATATATATATCTTTGTATATATCTTAAATATAGTAAGAGAATATCTATATGCATAATACTAGGAGCAGTTTTCCTAAAGTGTAGCCTAATATCACGTTGTATATTTGTATATTATGGACTCAATGAATGAGAACGAGGTAGGCAAAACATTCTTTCATGGTATCAAAGCTAATTCTTCCCTCTTTCTCCTCTTTCTCCTCTTTTCCTAGCAGTCACTACCATCATTTTTTTTCTCTTCTTACCTTCTCCTATGACCGAAACACGCAAGTTTCACCCTGCCCTAGCGGTAAACAATGTGAAAAACTTCATCCCAATCACATTGGATATGGAAAACTCTCACTACATTTCCTGGGCTACGCTGTTCAAAATTCATGCTCGGGCGTATCAGGTCATTGACCATATCATACCGTCGTTTGAAGATAACGACAAAGCCAAAGGCAAGCAACCAGCCTCGTCTGACTAGGAAACCGGCAAGGATCCCGCCTTATGAGATCGTTTGGATACTATTGTTTTGCAATGGATATATGGGACAATTTCTAGCGACGTCCTTCACTCTATTCTCAATCCAAATGATTCGGCTATGGATGCATGGAATCAATTAGCTGAATTATTCCAAGACAACAAAGGGTCTAGGGTTGTCCATCTTGAAAATGAATTTTCTCACGTTGATCTCAATGATTTCCCTAATGTTAGCACTTACTGCCAGCGAATCAAGATGCTTGCTGATCAATTAGGAAATGTCGAGGCTCCGATCTCAAACCAGTGTATGGTCCTTCAACTGGTTGCCGGCCTCAATGAAGCGTATAAAGGGGTTGCCACTCTTATTCAACAAAGTGACCCATTACCGAGTTTTGCTAAGGCCCGGTCTATGCTAACCTTGGAAGAATCTGAAAATGCTAAGTGTGCTACCCGTGAGTCGAATTCAATAAAGTGACCCACTACCTAGTTGCAGGTACAAATCACCAGCCCTTAGATGAATCTAGTGGCAGCTCACAGCAGCCTCGTTCCTACAATAACAACCGTGGAAACACCAATAACAAGCAAGGAGGCCGCGGTAGAGCTACAAACAAAAATAACAACATCGGTGGTCGTGGAGGCCGCGGAAGGGGCCGTGGCAATGCCCACCAGTAACAGCATCAGGCACAGCAATGGGCTCCACAGTGGCAGTTTCCCCCATGGGCTGCCTGGACACCGCAGCTATGGGCAACCCCACCATGTCCCTACCCGACCTCGCCATGGCAGAAACGCCCTCCGAAACAGGCAGGAGTTCTCGGACCGAGACCTCAGCAAGCTTATCAGATAACAGCCGCACCCTCTAGCGTTAGTAACGTACCAACTGATATTGATGTCGCTTTCCATACTCTCTCCCTCAATTCACCTTATGTTAATTGGTACATGGACACCGGTGCCACCTCTCACATGACCAACAATCCAGGTACACTCTCATCTTATTTTAATTTGAGCAAAAATAATGGCATCATTGTTGGTAATGGTAGTACTATTCCAATTCGTGGTTATGGAAATACCTCCCTTACCCCTCCTCACCCACAATTAAACCTAACCAATGTATTACATGCTCCCAATCTCATCAAAAACCTTATATCTATTAGAAAACTCACAACTGATAATTTGGTTTCGATTGAATTTGACCCTTTTGGATTTTCTGTGAAGGATTTGCGGACGGGGAGACACCTCATGAGATGTGAGAGCTCGGGAGAACTCTACCCTATCATCACCACCAAAACTCGGGCCACACCATCACCACACTCAACTTTTACTGTTCTTTCTCCTAATTTATATCATTCTCGTCTAGGGCACCCGAGAGATGCTATTCTTAGCTCTCTTCGTAGTAGTAATTTTATTCATTATAATAAAGCCCGTAACTCTCTTTGTCCTTCTTGCCCTCTTGGGAAGTAAGTTAAGTTGCCGTTTAATGATTCATTGTCTTTTACTTCTATGCCTTTTGATATTGTTCACAGTGATTTATGGACATCACCCATATTGAGTTCAAATGGCCATTGATACTATGTTCTTTTTTTGGATAACTATAGCACATTCCTATAGACTTTTCCTATATCCAATAAATCACAAGTTTACAATTTATTTTTGGCCTTTCGGGCATTTATAAGAACTCAATTCGAAAAAGAGATCAAAAATTTTCAATGTGACAATGGACGCGAATTCGATAATGGTCCCTTTCATAAATTTTATGAGACAAATGGCATTCACTTCCGTTTTTCTTGTCCTCATACTTCTCCCCAAAATGGTAAAGCGGAAAGAAAAATAAAGACAATCAATAACATTATTCGAACCTTACTTGCTCATTCCTCCATGCCACCCTCCTTTTGGCATCATGCTCTTCAAATGGCAACCTACCTCCTTAATATCCTCCCAACCAAAATTTTAGGATACAAATCCCCCACTCAAATTCTGTATCAGAAAAACCTATCCTACTTTCATCTTAGGGTCTTTGGATGCTTGTGCTACCTTTTCTTCCCTCCCTCTACCATCAACAAATCGCAAGCACGCTCCACACCGTGCGTCTTTTTGGGCTATCCTTCTAATCATCGGGGCTACAAATGCTATGACATATCGAGTAGAAAAATAATTATTTCCCGCCATGTGCTATTTGATGAAAATACTTTTCCATTTGCGAAGTTACATACCCCATCTCCACATACGTATGATTACTTGGATTTAGGCCTATCCCCATATGTCATATATCACATGCACCAATAATCTACTCCATCAGATCACAGCTTACCGTCCACTTGCCCAGCTACCCCAAATGGTGTTGAGTCTCCCTCTTCTCATGCCCATTCCCCACTAGGCAGCCCGTCACACACTACCCAACCCCAAACGCCAACCAACCCAAACTCACCTGACAGCCCACCAAACACAGGTCCAACATCAACAACACCATACTCAAGCCAACTCCCTAGCTCTCCGACCTACCAGCCCAACCCACTAAAACCCAGTCCAGTTTGGTCCACCTCATACTGCCACACCTCCGCACCATTCTTCATCATCTTGCCCCAATAATCCACCAATACGCCAAATGGCCACCCGAAGCCAACATGGAATTTTTAATCCAAACCGCAAATACCACAACTTGAGTGCAACCACCATGACCTCAATATCACCCATTCCCAAAAAACCCGGTAAGTGCACTCAATGACCCAAATTGGAAAGATGCCATGTTGGATGAATATAATGCTCTAATTAAAAATAAGACATGGGAGTTAGTACCTCGACCTCCTAATGTGAATATTATTCGTTCTATGTGGATTTATCGGCATAAAAGAAAATCTTATGGTTCTTTTGAGCGGCATAAAGCTCATCTTGTAGGAGATGGCAGGTCTCAACAGGTTGGTGTTGATTGTGACGAGACTTTTAGTCCGGTAGTCAAACCAGCTACAATTCAGGTTGTCTTAAGCATTGCATTGTCAAACTCCTGGCCTATTCATCAATTAGATGTTAAGAACGCATTCCTAAATGGGAATCTCAATGAGATAATGTATATGCATCAGCCTATTCAAGGATCCCGAACATCCTGATTATGTGTGTCTCCTAAATAAATCACTATATGGCCTCAAGCAAGCCCCTCGTGCCTGGTATCAACAGTTTGCTGATTATGTTGCTTCTATCGGGTTTACATACAGCAGATCGGATCATTCCTTATTCATTTACAAACAGGGTTTGGACATTCATCAGATGCTCTGCGGAAGAATATTATGTCTATGCTCAGTGCTGAATTTGCTATGAAGGACTTAGGTCCTCTCAGTTATTTTTTGGGCATTGCTGTTGCCTGTCATGCAAATGGTCTATTCCTCTCTCAGTCCAAATATGCAAAAGACATCATTGATAGAGTTGGTATGTCCAACTGTAAACCTTGTCCCACTCCGGTTGACACCAAACCGAAATTGAGCACTAATGAAGCCGCCCACTACTGGAAAACACGTATCGCGTCGGAGAATTCGACGAATTCAAAATTCCGACAAGAATTACGTATTTTCGTCGGACGAGCCCGACAGCTTCCGACAAAATCTTCGACGGTAATTATATTCGACAGCACTGACAAGCCCGACAGAATTATCGTCGGATAATCCGACATTATCGTCGCCTATAGTCCGACGTAATTATCGTCGGAGGATCCGGCGAATTACCGCCGACATTACCGTTGGATATTCCGCAATTATCGGATCATCCGATAATCGTCAGATATTACCGTCGGGATATTCCACGAATTTACTAATTGAATAGTGGTGAAATTACCGTCGGAATATCCGACAGAATTACCGTCTGACAATCCAACAAGAATTTCTTGCTCGACAGAATTACCGCCGAATATCCGACGATAATAAATTGGTAGAATAATATTTAATTTACCGTCGGAAGTTCCGACGTAATTACTAATTAAAATAAAAAATAAAATTTGAAATTTTTAAATTTGTTTTTTTGCACCCGATATAACAATTATATATACACAAATCACACACACCACACCGCAATAAAACTAATTAACAACTAAAACATAAACTAAATTAAAATTAATATATATACAAATTAAAATATATTACGACTAAAATAAATGTATCTACTGTGGAGGGTCTACTGTGGAGGGGGTCAAATAAAATACGCCTAGTAGGCTTCTGCTGCCCCATAACTGCCGCATAGCCTGCCGCTGCGCGCATTCCCTCGCGCGCATTCTGCGCTCCATCCGCTGCTCGCTGCGCCCTCGGCCTCTGCTGCAAACGCCGCTCGAGTCTGCGCTTCTCGAGCGTGGCACGCCGGTAGCCGACCGGTTCCGAGGACCGAAGACGTGGTCGCCGAGGAAGAAGTCGATCCACCTGGTCTAAACGCAGCGGCGCCGTGGTCACCAAAGCCGTAGAGGCGATCTCCCCTCTTCTTCCTTGACTCCGCAGTGACCGAATGCCAAATGTCGGAGACAAATGGCGTCTCGCACCTCGGGGTCGCCCGGACAAGCCCTCGGCGACTGCGTGGACATAGAGTCCTTATAGGCTCTCTCGTGTCACAAAAACATTTTAACATTAATATTAACATTTACCATTAACTAATAAACAAAATAGAATTAAAATATTTTAAGTAATACTTACAAATGCTCTCTCGTCTCATCGACAAAGACAATCGGCGAATCGGCACCGGGAGGAGCAGGAGTGGTGTGGGTCGCAGCAAATAAATCACTCATCGGTACCTCGGTACCGTAGTATTGATTCTACAAATATAATGAATTAAAATTAGCAAAGAACACATAGTAAGCTATAACACGATCAACTTATAAGAAAACAATAAAAACACCTATATATACACTCAAACCCTACTAAGACAACCTATTTGAACTCAATTCATTCTCATAACAACCTATTAAGACTCAAATCGTTATAAAATAGTCTATTGACCCTCAAACCCCTTCTAAAACAACTTATTTACACTCGAACCTTCGAAAATAACCTATTTGCACTCAAACCCTTCTAAAGCAACCTATTTAAACGAAAAACCCTTTCATAAAGGCTTTTGTACACTCAAACCCTTCTAAAACAACCTATTTACACTCAAACCCTTCTAAAACAACCTAATTGTTACCGCCTGCTTCACCATGGATTTCATAGCATCCACATGGCTACCCAACAAATCAATTTAAATCATAAGTAAAACAATAACATATAATATGTGTGTTTTGAGGAATTCATAAAGGCCTATTTACACTCAAACCCTTCTAAAAAACCTATTGACATTCAAACCCTTCTAAAAAACCTATTGACACTCAAACCCTTCTAAAACAAGACATTTACACCCAATCCCCTTCTAAAACAACCTAATTGTTACCGGTGCCTGCTTTCACCATGGATTTCATAGCATCCACATGGCTACCCAACAAATCAATTTAAATCATAAGTAAAACAATAACATATAATATGTATGTTTTGAGGAATTCATAAAGGCCTATTGACATTCAAACCCTTCTCAAACACCTATTGACACTCAAACCCTTCTAAAACTACTCATTTACACCCAATCCCCTTCTAAAACAACCTAATTGTTACCGGTGCCGCTTTCACCATGGATTTCATAGCATCCACATGGCTACCCAACAAATCAATTTAAATCATAAGTAAAACAATAACATATAATATGTATGTTTTGATGAATTCATAAAGGCCTAATTTCACTCAAACCCTTCTAAAACTCTACATTTACACTCAAACCCCTTATAAAACAACATATTTGCACCGATTAGTGCCTGCTTTCACCATGGATTTCATAGCATCCACATGGCTACCCAACAAAACAATTTAAAGCACCGCTAAAACAATTAAAGCATGTATTAATTAATTACAATACAACACATTAAAGTCCTTACCATGCGCAAGTGGTGCTGAGGTGTTGATCGACCCCGAGGTGTGCTTCACCCCTCCCCGTGCCGCTCGGCCTATTCTCGTTGCGATCGGCAGCGCTAGCGTCATCGAATCCCAACCCGGTATACCCGTGAAAATGTTAAAATTGTTATAGAGATACAATATATACAAAATCTCTCATCTATTTAAGGAATGAAATTAAATCAAGTATATTATTATAATGTACTTACGGCGCCGACATCATCGATGAAATTTGGAGCCCTCACCCTCCTCTCGCCCACGCCTCTTCATGCCGTAAATCCAGCCGCGGAACTTCTTCGCGCACATCAACCTAAACGCCTCGTGCGCCTCGGCGTCGAGTGCGCAGCCAACAATAATGAAGCCGCAAATTTAACCAATTTAAACATATTAATTATAAACTTTGATAGAAATTATTAAATTATTAAACATTAACATATTTTATATATCCTTAGAATCCTTACCCTAAAATCATCCCACCATCGGTCTCGGGTCGCCGTAGGCACGCTAGAGTAATGTGGCCGCTCCTCGTGCCTCATCTCGTCGCAGAATACGTCCAGGAAGCGGGTCGGATCGGGATACCCGCCCGCAAACCCGACAAATATTAAACAAATATATTATACAAATATGCAATTAACATGTAACCAATGTCGTACAAGCATTAAAATTTTAAAACCGAAATATTATTACTTATCGCTTAAGGCCGGAGATGGTAACGATAATCCGACCATCTTCGCGTGTCCATGATCTGGAGTCGATGAGGACCCGCCCCGCTCATCGGCTCGTGGGGAGAGTCGGGTGCATCCTCGGGCCGATCCAAGTCGATCGCCTCCTGCAGTACAGTAGTGTGTACCAATGCATGTAGGTAGAAGTCGGACCTTAGGTGTCCGACTCCTACCTCTACCGCTCGTCCCGACATGTCTATATATAAATTAGTATATTAATGTTGACAATTAACGCTAAGTTTAGATGACAATTAAGTTAAAATACATAACATAAATTAAAATCTCTCATCTTCATGATAACAAGTAACATACAAATAGCGTTCTACACATGACATTTACTTTCTAACAAAAATAAAAGAGCCTAAACGGTACATATTGCAAGACTACTCGAGTCTTCATTCTCGTGTTTGCATTTTCTTCATTCTCGATTCTCCGCCTCGCCGTTTGAGTCGCTACTACAAAACTCAAGTTCTTCTTCGCCTCATCCTCGGACATCCAATCCTCTTCACCTTCGTTACCTCGTCTTCTTCGCATCACCTTCAATAATCGGGATTTCGTCTTCGACGGGAAGGAGGTGGCAAATCAACGGGCAATACTATCTCCAGGCCCAAGGGAGGCACGAGCATTTCATCCATTGGATGACTATCGAAGATACAACGGGAGGTATGGGCATTTCATCCTCTTGATAACATCCTTCTAGTGACGATTCAGTAGTTATGTCGTCGACCGATATGCTATATCAATAGTGCTTCGGCCTTGGTCTTCCAAATGCCCACCATCCCCTCTCATCGCCTCGCCGATAAGGGTATGGTGTCATGTAGACTTGTTGTGCTTGTGATGCTAAGATAAACACATCATCACCCGCATGTCTAGACGTGTGCTTCACATCGATTAGGTCAAACAAGTCGTGCTTTTTATACCTCGCACGCGTCTCGCCACAATTGAATAGGACTATATTTTTCCTCCCGAGATATCGTAACTCGATGACTTCTTTAAGGACACCATAATAGTCAAGGTTGCCTTTAAGATTGACACCGCCGTTATCTGTTTGTTTTCCCTCCCCGTATTCCTTTGTATGGAAGACATAGCCATTCACATAATATCCGTTGTATATAGTAACTCTCATCAACGGATTTGCATATGTGAGATAATCTCGCGACTCGCGGGTCATTAGGATGCTCCAAAACCCGAAAAGTATTGCATAATAGACATTTTTTAATGATCGAGCCATTAATAAGAGGTCTACATATAAATCGAGCCAGAAATGATATTTACATATTTGCGTAACCACGACGGAAACTCTTTCTCGTCCCGATATCTCGCAATTCGTCGATATATCATCTCCGCTTGATCTTCGAACATACCGCATTAGGTTTAGAGTTTATACGAGTTATTTGTGCATCTTGCAACTTTAATTTGAATCGACGACTATCTAAAATTAAATGAAATTGATAATTAACTTACTTGAGATATTCCTCAACCTCGGGACAATTAAGGAGTATATAGAGTCTCAGCCTTCATACTCCTTATTGCTTAGCATTCGAGTCTTAACCGGTTTACCGAGTGGCCGACCCGAGCATTAAATACGAGATGTCCTCATTGACATCGGGCTCTCCACCATCGTAATTGCGCCCAACCCGAGTCAATCTCGTTTCAATATCGGGATGAAAATATTGCGCGGCAAAGGCAACAATTTCCTCTATAATAATAGCCTCGCATATTGAGGCCTCAACCTTTGCCCTGTTTCTCATCTTCCTTTTCAAATGACCGAGATACCTAATTCATTAATGAATGACAGATTAAAAAATGTTACTCAATCTATAACCGACTTTTAAATATGTTATAGATCATGAAAACGATTATTATGAGACGAGTTATTACCTCTCAAATGGATACATCCATCTCGTATTGAACTGGACCCCCAACCCTAGCTTCATATGCCAAGTGGACCGGTAAATGCTCCATAGAATCAAAAAAAGACGGAGGAAAGATCTTCTCAAGTTTGCAAATCGTCACGACAATGCTCGCTTCGAGTCTTCTCATGTCATCAACCCGCAGAGTGCTGGATGATAACGCTCTGAATGATTCACTCAGCTCGGTTAACGCAATCCATATATTGTCGGGCAACAAGTCTCTAAGCGCAATAGGAAGTAACCTGTTCAAGAACACGTGACAATCATGACTCTTCAAACCATGAACCTTTCCTTCGTCTACATTTACACAATTTCCGATGTTAGAAGCGTAACCGCCTGGAAGCCTCAATCCCTTCAACCACTTCAACACTAGAAGTCTTTGTTCCTTGGTTAGCACGTATGGAGCGACGGTTTCACTGTTTTACCATTGACCTCTTTTAGCTCCAAGGCGGCCGCTTACATATGTCTTTCATGTCCATTCGGGCTTTGGGTGTGTCCTTGGTAGTTGCCCTCCAATCCATAATGGTGTTAAAAATATTGTCAAACACATTCTTCTCAATGTGCATGACGTCAAGATTATGGCGTATCAAATTATCTTTCCAATAAGGCAACTCCTTAATATACTCTTTTGGTCCAATTATGCTTTACACCAAAATCTCGCAGCCTATCCTTTGCATACATCTTCCCCACCTGGTCTTCGTAGTTTAGACACCTTTTCATAAACAGCTTCACCGCTCAAACGTCTAGGCGCCTCATCACGCTCAACCCTATTCTTGGTGAATTGCGCTTCGTGATCTAAAAGGGTGGTCATCCGTAGAAATTGACGATGACAATCAAACCAACAAGGTTTACGAGAGTGCTCGAGTGTGAACGACTTAGTGTCATCCATACGATAGGACATGCAAGCTTCCCATGTGTGCTCCAACCCGATAACATCCCGTAGGCGGGAAGTCATTCACCGTCCACATCAACGCGGCTTTCATTTTAAAATTTTCTTTTTGAATGCATCCCATGTTTCCACTCCGTCTTCCCGCAGCATTTTCAACTCGTCAATCAAAGGGCGGAGATAAACATCAATGTTCTTGCCAGGGCTAGTCGGTCCGGTATGAACAGTGACAAGAACATATAAGGATCACTCATACACAACCACGGTGGAAGATTGTACACGGTAGCTATAACCGGCCAACAAGAGTAGGACTTCCCCGGCCCGAAAGGAGTAAAACCATCCGCGCATATGCACAACCCGATATTTCTAGCTTCGGCAAAGAAAGTCGGGATGGGTTGCATCAAATTGTTTCCAAGCCAAGCCGTCCGACGGATGAGTCAACACGCCATCCTCGCGGGCTTTCTTTGTGCCAACGCATAGCTTCGAATTAGCTTTAGACGCGTAGAGGCGTTGCAATCTCGGAGTCAACGGCAAGTAACGCAACCGCTTATAAGGTTCATTCTTCTTGCGTTTCGAACCGCCCTCCGTTTCGGCTTATATCGATCATGGCCACACACGGAACATTCTTTCAGTTTGAATCTTCCTTGTAGAAAAGCATGCAATCATTCTTGCACGCATCAATCTTCTCATATTTCAACCCAATATGCCCAACCATCTTCTTTGTCCGATAGAAGTTCTCTCGGCATCTTATTCCCTTTCGCAAAGCTTTTTCTGCTTTCATAAGACGATTGAAACCAGATTGACTAATATTGCAATCGACTTGATGTTTAGGAACTCACCACGCCTCCAAAACGGTCCGCTCGAGCCAGATACAACTTCTCCGTGCGCACTCCATAGCTTCAATGAACTTACTAGGCGGGATTTGGCTCCTCTTGACGTGCGTTCTCCGACCGGCCAAAATGAGGACCAAGAACATCCCTAACCATATCTTCCATACCACGAAATGGTTCATCGTTCACACTCGTATTTACCGGTTCAGTTCACGTACAGAATCCTCCGCGGTTACTTTCCGGCCTAGACACTACTCGATTTGCTCACCGTGAGCTACCCACCGCTTGTACCCAACTTGAAACCCGTTTGGAGAAGGTGCTTCTCCACAATCATCGAAGGGAAGTACTTTCGATTTTTGCAGCCATCACATGGACACCTTATGTTGTTACCACTCATGTATTTGGGGTTCGCTAGAGCAAATTCGATAAAACTCTTCAAACCTCTAATGAACTCATCCGTAATACCACTACGATTCGGCAACCTCCGATTATACATCCAATCGCGATCGTCGTCGACATAACTCCTATTAAGCAACAAATGATTAGTATGAGAAAAATACACTTATTACGGTAATCACAATTCATCGGTCGACATCACGCCGTTACATTGTATTAAACCCTAAATATTATCTAAATCGGTATCTATCATCATACTCGTCAAACCCGGATCTAATCGATCCCACATCAATGTAGGTTTATTGGATTCAAGATGGGAGATCATTCAATTGAAGTACCTCTTTCATTCGCCGTGGAGCAATTACTAGATAAAATTTGTGTACGTCGCCTGCCGCCGAATTAACAATATTTAAGAAGAGGAATTCTTGAAAGCATCCAAGGCAACGGAGTTTTGTAATTCCCTATGTCGTTGATGCTCTCCATCGTTCATTGAAGCCTAAAAATATTTTGGTGAAAAGAGTTTTCAAGACTTTGGGAGTGAGCTCACAAGGATTGCAAAGTATCCTTACACTGGAGTTAAGACTAAGCTTTAACAAAACTTAGTAGCATCTCCGGCATAAGAATAGTTTTCAACCCTTTTGAGGTCATCCCAAGTGCCGAGAACTCTTCTTCACGAGCAATATTTGTAGGGATCTATGAAAGGACGGACAGCTATCAACGACATAAAGAATAGCATCTCCGTTGTCCTTGGATGCTTTCAAGAATTCCTCTTCTTAAATATTGTTAATTCGCGGCAGAGATAATTAACGACGACGTACACAAATTTTATCTAGTAATTGCTCCACGGCGAATGAAAGAGATACTTCAATTGAAGGATCTCCCATCTTGAATCCAATAAACCTACATTGATGTGGGAAATTTGGGACGATCACTTTAGATCTGGGAATGACGAGAATATAATGATAGATACCGATTTAGATAATATTTAGGGTTTAGGCATGGTTTAGGGTTTATATAGAGTTTTGGGGGTTTAGATAGAGTGAGTGTTTAGGGTTTAGATATGATTTAGAATTTAGGGTTTAGATCGGGTTTAGGGGTTTAGATAGGGTTTAGTGTTTATAGGGTAAAGAAACAAGCGAAATTCATTAATGAAAAATAATATCCTTTTGTTCTACCCGTCCATTCTTAAAGTTTGATAACTTTAAGAACCACCGGTGCGATCGGTGTCCAGATATTATAATTTATTAATGAATGATCATCGATGAAATATATGTTTAATTGATTTAAGTCAAAGTTGATTTCTTATATAGCTTACATCCTAATTTTCTAAAAACTTGATTTTTTTTTAAAGATAAATATATTTGATTAATTTTAACTGGATACGGTTTAGATATGGTTTAGGGTTGTTTAAGGGTCCAATTTAGGGTTTAGGTTGGGGTTTAGAATTTAAGGTTGTGATTAAGGGAAATTTCAAACTTTATAGGGTAAAGAAACAAGCGAAATTCATTAATGAAAAATAATATCCTTTTGTTCTACCCGTCCATTCTTAAAGTTTGATAACTTTAAGAACCACCAAGCGATCGGTGTCCAGATATTATAATTTATTAATGAATGATCATCGATGAAATATATGTTTAATTGATTTAAGTCAAAGTTGATTTCTTATATAGCTTACATCCCATCATCAGCCGACAATATAAAAAGCTAACGGAATCCCAAGTTAACATGCTCGTGATGCACTATTCACGTCAATAAGTCACAAGGTCAACATAAATAATAATAAGAGTTTCGAACTCTAAATACATTCAACGGAACGGATCGGTATCATTGGATACCAATACCACATACTACACATGCTAGTCGAAACATAGAGTGTAACACACTCTCAATGATTACATTCCCTATTGGAGTCTTGGGTAGGTGCGGGAGGGTTCGGTGGGGTCACTTGCTCCACTGGGTGTCTCACCTAGGGCCACATTCAGTTGGTCCTCAAGTTCTCGTAATGCGTGTCTGAGTTGAAATAAGATCGGATGCATAACTGACATCCTGGCAGTCTTCCTAGTTCGTGCCATCCTGCTACAGGCATACAATAGAGACATTAAATCTCTAAAGGGAAGTGAAACACATTAAGTGGTTCAACTAATGCATGGATATCAACATAATACTCTCAATGGAGAATATGTAATATCAACATATTAAACTTGAACAACCTAAGAAGTCTAAGAAGGAATTAGTTAAAAGTCTACTAGCATTTTAAATGAGTTTAAATTAGTTAAAAGTCTACTAGCATTATAAAAAAAAAAACATACTACTACTACTACTACAACTACAAGTATGAAAAATGAATGAAGAATAAGAAAAAGACAATTGATTAACCAGGAGGGGAAAGGGAGAAGTCTAGCTATACTCGAAAGAAGAAGAGATCAGTTCATACTTATTTATATTAATGGAACTCACATAGATTAGAAATGAAAAATGCGCATCTTTATACACTTACACTATGAGCAAATACATCGCCTAGTAATACTTCATAAGTTTGCCACCAAGTAAGCTAATCCTTATGGTGACATGGTACCAAAATAAAAGAAATATGAACAATATGCCTCAAAGATGTCATGATTTCACCAATAATCTCGTTTATAGTTTCTCCAATCCAAGAACTTTATTACCGGATGCAATACAAAGTAATCATTTGCTAATATATGCAAATTAAATACTAAGGACTAAATTTTAAGGGCGAATTCATATTGATTTGTCCCAGTTCATCTCGCTAGAAGCCGATCGCTAGAGGTGGAACTCAAATAAATAGACGGGCCTTTACAATAAGTACTTGAAACCCATCATCGCTCGAAACAAAGTGCAAACATATATAGGGACCAATTATAAATCAAGATTTGTTCCTCTGCGTTTCATGTATCGTCTTATCAATTAAAACACTATCAATTTTCAACTTACTACCTCTTCAAACCCTTGAGTGATAACGCAGAGGAATGAACCAAAACTTTTACAAAGGCTACCATTAATCTAATTCCCATAATAATTTATGGGACGTTTCTCAACTTTCGTCGCACCAAATGCATAAGGTATGGACTCTTGAGTAGCACTTGATAAATAAATAAAGAAAAAGGGGATGATGCTCAAGCAAGCGAGATACATTCAAGACGAATGTCTTATAGCGGGATAAAAGGTCTAAAAAACAAATCAATTAATAATAAGGTTTCAAACATTGGAATGCACCATCGTCACCGTCACCGTCATGTTTGATTGCAAAGATACGACACAAAATCAAAATAATATACTAAGCTTTAAAGATTTGTTGACTCGCAAGCTAACGAACGAATGGACCCCTTCAAAACGAAAGGGCCCGTGCACACCTCTCAAAAACTAATATACTAAGCTTTGAGCAAAGCCAAATAGAAAATCTACAAAAGAAGCGGCGCGTATCCTGGATGTACCGACTCGAGCGAAAAAATAATGAATTGAGAGAGAGAGAAAGAGAGAGAGAGAGAGAGGAGAAAAGCTTACCGGCGTGAAGAGTTGCTTGAAGCGGGTAGGTGAAGATAAAACGGTGGTAGTGCGGCGCCGCGGAGGTAGTGCAGGGAGAGACCACGGCGGCGATAACGGCAAGCGACGACGGCGATGACGGCAAGCGACGACGGCCGGGGGGGGGGCGACCGAGGCGGAGACCTCGGCTGAAGCAAAAGAGAGAGAGAGATGTAGAGAGAGTGAACTGAGAGACTGAGAGAGAGAGAGAGAGAGAGAGAGTAAACTGAGAAAGCTGGGGAGGGGGCTGTTCGATTTAGGGTTTTAATTTCAATTCTTGTCGGATAACTCCGACAAGAATTATCCGCCGAAATACGCGAATTTTACCGTCGAATCCGACAAGTAATGTTAATCTCCAAAATTCGACGATGCAAAAAGAATATTCTTCGAATATTCCCTTATTTCTTGTCGGAATATTATCGGCCTAGTCCGACAAGATCTCGTCGGACGAAAAGGCATATTCTGAGAATATACCTATATTACTGTCGGATATTTACTGTCGGATTTTTTCCGACAGTAATATTTATCCCGCCAAAAAAATAACATTATTGTCGGAAATCCCGACAGTAATTGCCCAATCTCCGACAGTAATTACTGTCGGAAAATTCCGACAATAAATGTTCCGACAGTAATTAGCGTGTTTCTAGTAGTGGCCCCATCTGCTGATCCGACACATTATCGCAGACTTGCAGGTGCCTTGCAATATCTCATGCTCACTAGACCTGATATATCTTATGCTGTTCAGCAAGTCTGTTTACACATGCATGATCCCAAAGAAGAACACATAGATGATCTAAAGCGTATTCTACGCTATATACAAAGGACTATTAATTTTGGTGTGCATTTGTATAAATCCTCGGTTGCGAAACTCGTCTCTTATACTGATGCAGATTGGGCCGGATGCCCAAATACTCGTCGTTCCACCTCCGGCTACTATGTTTTCCTAGGTGATAACCTGATTTCGTGGTCTTCTAAACGACAACTAACTCTATCTCGATCTAGTGCAGAGGCCGTGTATAGAGGGGTCACCAATGTTGTCTCTGAGTCCTGCTGGATCCGAACCTTACTTCTCAAACTTCATTGTCCGCTCCAAAAGGCTACATTGGTGTACTGTAACAATGTGAGTGCGATATATCTTTCTGGTAATCCAGTCTAACATCAGCGCACTAAACACATTGAGATGGACATTCACTTCGTCCGAGAAAAGGTGGATCGTGGCGAAGTTTGTGTCTTACATGTTCCGTCCCAATATCCAATTGCAGATATCTTCACTAAAGGACTTCCGCGCGTCCTCTTTGATGATTTCCGGGACAGTCTAAGCGTACGAGAACCTCTCGCTTCGACTGCGGGGGTGTGTAAGACTACGTAAATAGTCAAATATATATATATATATATATATATATCTTTGTATATATCTTAAATATAGTAAAAGAATATCTCTATGCATAATACTAGGAGCAGTTTTCCTAAAGTGTAGCCTAATATCACGTTGTATATTTGTATATTATGGTATCAATGAATGAGAACGAGGCAGGCAAAACATTCTTTCAATTTTCATTCCCAATTTTATTATACACCAACGGGGTTTGTCTTCTTCGGCGACAATAGTGTTTCTCCTCTCGGCTATCCTCGAACTCTTAAACAATCGGTGAGTTTTCTCGATGTCAATCCAGCCAAGTTAAAATCATTAGATTCATTCTCATCTCTCCAGCAAGATTGATTAGATCTCACGAGAAATCTCCTAGAAAGATTTTTAAAAAAATTACTGTGGAACTGGGTGAATACAATCGAAAATTGAACCAATTGACAATGGTCTCAAGTGCTACGTCAACCATTTTGGACTCCGACATTAGGGCTTGTGTAATTTTCTTCACCTTTAATTTGAATTCGTTCGCAACCCATCAAGAGCTAATATCTATTTCAAAGCAAGAACTTACTACTTTGAATTCAAAATTTTCCAAGGTTTGATATTTGGATTGAGTTCCAAAAATTGATTAGAATCATTTTTCTTGATCTCTAAAGCACTCTGTACTTGTCATAAATTTTGACGAAGTTGTTTCAGAGTTTGAAATCAACCCAGTTGAGGCAATGACGGTGGTGGTGGTGACGTTGGTGGTGAGATCGAGATATACTTGGGGGTTCCTCATCCAACTTAGATTTGCATTATTGGTTGGAAGGAAGACAGACGAGTTCAGAGATGGCGTTGTGTGTGTGTGTGTGTGTGTGTGTGTGAGAGAGAGAGAGAGAGAGAGAGAGAGAGAGAGAGAGAGTGCAATTTCATTGATCTTGACGCCAGCGTTGGATTTTCAGGTGAGTTTGTTTTGGTGCCCAGAAAGAAAAAGAAAATTAGAATTAGATATGAGGAAAGATTAAAAGGAAAAAAAATATGATATAACTTTGATTAAAGGAGAAAGAAGGGGAAAAAATGAAATTACTAAACAGAAAATTATAGGCACAAATTTAAAATTTTATTTTTTTCCGGTATTTAAACTTTATTTTTTTTCCATTTGAAATGAAAGAAAGAGAATTTTATTTAAAAAATAATGCATCAAATCCTACTTTGCACCCCCCGAACCAAATGCTCAAAATGCCCTTCAAGTGACTCTCAAGTGTCAACTTAACGTTAAATTTGTAACGTCCATCACACCTAGGGGGCAAAGTGGGACAAAATGTAACATGGTTCATGACTTTGGCACAATTTTCGATCTGGAGTGCAAAGTGGGATTTGGTGCTTACATTGGGGGCTAATTTTCATTTGATCCTAAAACTAAAAGGAGCCACAAATTAATGTCTAGAATGTGATATAGATTGAAAAGGCATCCAAGTGGGGGAAAAAAAAGGCACCTGGGCAAATAAAATTTCATTAATTTAATACAAAAAGGTTATATAAACACACACAAATATATATATATATATAATTTTATTAATTCTCGTGAGTTATATGCTTTAAAGTAAAGACAATATTCAGAAACATGTGTAGTTTTTTTTTTTTTCGTATATAAGAATTTTAATTTTCATGTTTTTAGGATGGTCATTAACTAATTTTAATTATATAAAAAGTAAGTATTATAGTTTTAATAAATATAAATAAAATATTCATATGATACAAATATTTTTTGGGAAACAAAAAATAAACGAGCCAACTTATGTTTTCTTAAAAAAAACTAATTAAAAAAAAAGAGAGATACAAAAATAACCAACAAAAAAGACAAATGTGTAGGATAAGTTGTTATACAATGATAAAAAATATAGATTCAAAAAGAAGGAAAAACAAGGTATTAAAAAAAGCTAAACACACAACAACACAATTTATAAGTTTAATAACATTGTAAAGATGAAAACACAAAAAAAAAAAAAAACAACTCAACAATTAAAAGTAAGCAAAACTATGAAGCAGCTAGCAAAACACTTGAAAATCATTAACAACACATGCAACGTACGTGCACTTTAACTAGCAGTAATAAAAGGAGCATGAAGTTGTGCAAATCAACACCTTCTTCAACCCCCCAACCCAAAAACACTAAATGAAGAATGAAAAGTAAAAAGCATGGTAGAACCTTTTATTTCTGAAAGGAAACAATAAAATTTAAAAATAGTAACAAAAGGAGCATCAAGTCGTGCAAATAAACACCTTCTCACACACACACACACACCCACCCACCAAACAAGATGTTGCATCGTGTGTATTACACGAGTCAAATCAGAATATTTCCCTTTGTAGTAGTATAACATAGGACAGTCTATAGCTACTTCACCTTGAGGAGAATAAATTTGATGTAGGAGCTGTGTTTTTTTTTTTTTTTTTTTTTTTCTCTTTCCCTCCCAAGAAATACTGAATCCAACCTCGTGAGATTTGAGCTGACCAAGAAAAAGATGACCCTTCAGAGTTGCTTTGCTGCAGAACGTCCGATCAACATGAATTTGGCTCCTGTTTTGTGCAGGCATTCAAGGCGAGAGGCGAGGCGAGAGGCGGGCGAGCAAAAGGCGAACAAGGAGATAATTAAGAAAAAATAATTTAAAAATATTATATGTTGTAGATTTTTTCAAAAACTATTTATAAATAAAAATACTTTATGTAACTTAGTCCACAAATAATAATAATAACTTTATTTTAAACTTTTAAGTTATGTATTTAAACAAAAAATTACATTTTTTTCTTGAATTTCTTGAAAATTCAAAGGTTAAAAGGTAGATTTTCAAAAATATAAACAATAACCATCTATATCTTATTCAAATCACCCATCCAACTTTGAATCTGAGCTGTACACTCTCCGGCGACCTTTTCTGTTCAGTCCGTCGAGATTCCGGCGAGATTCCGTCGCCGGCGCCGGCCACCGGCGAACTTTCCGGCGAGATCTGGCCGTAAAAATTACATGGATTTGATCGCCTTCTCAAGGAGATGACGAATGTGGCCTTGGATTGGGCAAATATGTAGTATATTTGTCTAGATCTAAGAAAATAAATCTAGATCTAAAAAAAAAAATTTCGAAATCCGGCTAGAGTTCACCAAGCGTCGCCTTGGCTCGCTTCTCGCCTCGCGCCTAGGCGAAACAGGCGGTCGCCTGGGGTCGCTTCTCTAACATCGCCTCGCCTGAGACTTTTGAGGCGACATACCCTCGCCTCGCCTCGCCTCTCGCCTGAGGCGCTCGCCTCGGTCGCCTTTAATAACTATGCTCCTTCCCATGCTTACACATCGACTTCTTCTCCAGAAATCTTAAGATTATAACTAGGATTTAGCTTAGACAGTGAAGACCTTGAAAGACAGAAGGAAGCAAATAAGCATACAATATCTTAATGATGATTTAACAGGACCATATCATCTTTAATTTCTAGACTTTCCCTTACTGAACTTCTAATCTATTTACTTCTGTTCTCGAAAATCTGGTGCATAAGGTTGCTGGCTATTCAAAGTATTGCTAAAACCCAATGGATGATTGCGCCCCTAAGATAGTATCATGTGACTAAGAGACTATAGCTTTCTGAACGTATTTGAAAATTCCAAATTCACTTCTGTCAAAAAGGGGATAACATGTTGAACTTCCCATAAAAGAACCTCAACTCAACTCGGCCTTTTTCCGAAGTGGTCGGCTACATGAATCCCATAAAAGAATCATGATTTACAAATGGAGTTAACTCAATTATTCAGTGAAACAAACCAAGCCACAAAATGCAATGAGTTTATTGACTCCATCTATTAAAGGTTTGTGCAGGGAGTCTTTTCTCTTACTAGAAAAGTGCTCCAAGATTTAAGTGTACCATGTTGCAGAACTTTTGAACCAAAACTCAATTCCATATTGATAATACTCCCTCCTTTATCCCTAAATGAGAGTCATTAAAATTGAAAAAAATTATAATTTTTTTTTTTTTGAAAAGCATACCTATATGAAATTTACCAAATTCACCACTGTCAACGATTATACTTCCTTTATCCCTAAATGAGAGTCTTTAAAAATTAAAAAAAATTTTAAAAAAAATTGAAAAGCATATCTCTACAAAATTTACCAAATTCACCACTGTCAATGATTATAGCCTCATGATTATATATAAGAGTATATCTGGCTAAAATTAACTTCCCTAATTTCTGTGAAAAACTAAAAGTTGACACTCACTTAGGGCTAGAGGGAGTAGCAAGCTACAAATGGATCAATGTAATCACTTTTGAATTAAAACCAGTACCAGGGATCTTCATGGGCCTTTTTTCTTTTAACAAATAACAATCGAATTTGAAAAACCAAATAAACATATTCATAAGGAAAAATAATGCAGAACAGTTTAATACATGGTACTCCCACTGTCCCCAAAAAAAGAGCCGCACTTGACAAGTTAAACTTTTTAATATCGTACTTTTGCTTCCCTATATTTCCTTCAAACTGCAAAAAAGTTATATTCCTTTTACATGACATCTAAGATGAATACCATGGTTTTGAAAAGAGAGAAAAAAACTTGAAAAGATATGAAGATTTAATACTTGAATCTTATAAGTGTTGACTTTTTTTGGTACAAACCAAAATGGAAAGTCTCTGTCTGACTCTTTCTTTGGGATGGAGGGAGTATCATAAAAGAGGAACAGTGAGAACAAAATGGAACACCTGAAGTCAAGATAATTGGACACAGGCAATAGTAAGTACTACTATTTTCTACTATAACTATCAAACCATTGTGTCAAAATCATATATATGGTCACACGTAGGCATTTACAGGAAATAAACTTCCTATTTCTATCAAAATATATTAAGTCTCAAAAAATCTCTCTCAATTACACTCTAGCCGAAGCATGTTGAGTAGATTCCAGACATCAATCTTCCTCCGCACCATGCTCATTATATTACCCCAGACTGGAAGACATGCAAGTCCAATAAGGTATTATAATACCCCTTCTCTATTTCCTCCTCCTTCACCAGGTGAAGGAGGAGGGTTTCAATAACAAAATCTTCCCAGTCAATGTCAACTTGTACTTTTCTTCGTTTCTTTGAGGGATTTACACATTCGGAAAGGCAAAGATCAGCCCTCTCACCTGAATCATTAGCAATTGATGGACACCTTATCTTTTCTATGCGCAGCTTAGCGGCCTTGATCCTCTCTCTCCTCTTCTGATGTGCCAAACATGCGGCCACAAAAGATGGAGGCATTGCGTTCAATCCAACATCTTTCTGCAGTATTTGCTCAAGGAAAAGTTTCTTGCTCAGCTCTGACTTTCCACTCCAACGCTCTGTAACCACAAGAGAGTCAAATCCTCTTCGTTTCCTCTTATTCCCTATCTTCTCCATTGTGGACTTCATAACAGAAACTTCATCCAAGTACTTCAAGTAAATCGTGGATAAGCATTCCTGTGAAATCTTGAGCTTCTCCAAATCCTCATTACTCCAAGTGGGTGAACGTCCTGACTCAAAATACTTAGAATCATAGTTTTCTGTTCCATAAGACCGACAATCATCGACCCGATAATCTTCGACCCGATAATCATCGACCTTCTCCAAACACTTACCAACAAAATCCTCCAAATTGAGTCCAACCTCATTCAAAACGTTCCTCTCTTTTCCACGTTTACACATCGACTTTATCTCCATGTACTGAATCACGGAAGGCGCATTTTTCATAATATTCTTCACCGTGACATCCTTCCCCCAAGGCAAATTATCTCGTGCAACTTTCACAAGCCTCTCCAACAGTTCATTATACCTCAACCTACACGTAATAACAGCGACATTCAGTTCCTGCGCCGCATCCTCAATCCTAACATCAACCTGATTCAACTTTGCAACAAACACAAAAACAGCCACCACAACCGGGACAGGCCTCCTACCAGTCGTCACAAACCAACAAATCAAACATTGTATCAAAAACACCCCTTGTTTCAACATCCTATCCTCTGTGTCTTTTCCAACACTTTTACTGCCCGCCCAATTCTTAACCGCCCTTTCAAACAACCCAACAATATCAAACTCAGGCAACTTCAAATCGCAAAAATTAACAACCCTACTAACCATTCTCCCCAACTCATGAACATCACAACCAACATAACCCGCAATTCTCGACATGGCAAACGACTTATTATTCTTCCTCATGTCAACATAAGCGCAAGCACCAACAAGAATAGGGAACCAATTGCCTTGACCATATTCCGCATCGGTAATTTCACTAATCATGGAATTGACATGATTCAACCTAGAATCTAACCCTAATCCAGACAAAATATCAGAAACTATCTTCTGGGCATTGTAGATTTTACTCTGGTTGTAACTGTAGACAGTACCGGAGCCAACGGTGCCGAGGCGGACAAAGTTGCCGGTGGGGACGCCACTGGGATCAAAGGTGGAGTGTTGGAAATTGACAAATTCTTGGACGGTGCCGCAAGAACGGCAGATGGAGTGGCCGCTTTCGTCGTCCTGAACGAAGTCTTTGTTGCCGCAGCTCTTGCAAGCCGACATGATGATATGCATAAAAGGTTGGATTTTGAATTTGGGTGATGTATAGTTTAGGAGAATTCGGGAGAGGGGGAAATTAGGGCGAGCTTCAATTCAGGGAATTAAGGGCATGAAAAAACGCACCTTTGATTTTCATAGAAGCTTGCTCCATTCCGACGAGCTCCCGGCCGCCGGTGCTTTCATATTCGTTCGTGCCCAGAGAGAATGTGACCGTTTGTGTGTGGGTTGTGTGCGTCAGTGTTTGTTAAACGTTCTTTTTTTCGTTTTTTTCCGGGAGCTACGCTTTTAACACCCCATTTTTTTTTTTTCTTTTGTTTTTTTTTTCTCAAAGAGCGTTCCCAATTCCTATAAGAGTGTAAGACTCTTTTCTAAACCTCGCCCAATATTTTCAATACACCCCCCTCAATTTTCCCATTATGTCCTTCGTATATTTTTCCTAAAAATTAACATAACCTTCTAAGTACACCCCACCCTTCACACTTTGAACACCCACCCCCCACCACAAACCCAATCCTCTCTCCCGCAAACAGCACGGCAAACTCCCCCTTCCCCAACACACGACAACAGCGTTCATTGCACGGGAACTTCATCAATTTTCATCATCTTCTTCTTTTCCTAGTACTAGTCTAGCTTCAAAATCAACAATGTTGCAAAGGTCGGGCATAGGTATGTACATCTCTTCTCTTTTCTTACATGTTAGGTTGAAAATCTATATATTGTAACTTATAGGGAAAATTACACAAATGGTCCCTGTATTTTTTAAATTTTTTGGGATTGGTCCCAACCCTATGCCAATAGTCCCTAAACTTAATTCTTGACGCAATTGGTCCTTCTGTCCATTGCCGTCAATTTTTTGCGGTTAAATGGAATCACGTGCGTTAGCCCAAGGGTAAATTAGTCAATCTAAGTTAAAAAGTACAGGGACCTTTTCTGCAACTAATTAATTTTCAACAGTATGAAGGGATCAAACATCAACTTTTAGAATCTAAAGGGGGCACACTGTATCTCACTTTTTTTTTCTTCCAGACACACACCCCAATACCCCATCCTCTGTTCAACCTCCAATTTTTTTTTATTTCCTTGAAGCTTTTCTTCCCTCTCTCTCTCCTACGCCACCTCCCTCCCTCACTTTCTTTTCTTCTTGTTAGGGACATTTTGTGTAATTAGCACAATCTCTCTCTCTCTCTCTCTCTCTCTCTCTCTCTCTCTCTCTCTCTCTCTCTCTCTCTCTCTCTCTATCTATCTATCTATCTCTCTCTCACACACACACACACACACAAACATATACAAACACATACAAACATCACGTGATCTCCTCAATTCAGCACCAAACTTACATTTATTTCCTTAAAGCTTTTATTCCCTCTCTCTCTCTCTCTCTCTCTCCTACGCCACCTCCCTCCCTCACTTTCTTTTCTTCTTGTTTTTTTCTCTACAGGGACATTTTACCCCGATTTCTCAAACCCATTACCTGCCTAGTACTATTTGTTGGATTTGGGGTTTGGGGTTTTGAATTTTGAATTTGGGGTTTTCTGAGTTCGACCCTCTGACCTATGCTAGCTCAGCACTACGGAAGCATGGTGGATTTGGGGTTTTGAATTTTGTATTTGGGGTTTTCTAGGTTTTAATTTTGTGGTCGCCGACAATGGTAGTGGTGGTGGCAGCAAGGTGGAACGGTGGCGGAAGGGATGGGAATGGAGAAGAAAGGGTTATAAAATTATAATTTAACTAATTTAGTTAATTACATCAATATCCTTTATTAGGTTTTAAAAATTAAAATATTAGGGACATTTTTGTCTATTTATAAGAAAATAATACATGGACTATTTTACCCTTGAGCAAAATTACGTGAGAGGCATGTGTATATAGGCTAAAAATTGACGGCAATGGACAGAAGGACCAATTGCGTTTTACTTGTTTAGTACAGGGACAAAAATTTTACAAAAATTAGTTTAGGGACCAATCCCAAAAATGTCAAAAAGTACAGGGACCATTTGTATAATTTGCCCTAATTTATATGTTGAATTATTGTTAGGGTTTAGTTACATTACTATTTTTTTGCATTTTGATGTTCAAATTTTGTGATTTAAAGCAAAATTTGTTGGAAAAATTAGAGTTTTTGGGCAAGTCCTGTTCGGCACTGTGTAGCTGGACACCCAGAGGATTGTTCGGTAAGGGGTGTCGAACTGCTTTAAGGCTATTTCGATACCCGCTACCGAACAGTTCTATGTGTGTCCGGCAAGAGGTATCGAACAGCCCCATAGTTGTACAGCTAGGGCTGCCGAACAGATATATATATATATATATATATATACATATTCACTGTTTACCTTGTTGATTAGATCGATCTAATACATCAAATTTCAAATGTGCAGAACAAACATATGCTAGGAATAGACTTGCTGCTTCAAATAGGAAACAAAGACAACAAGAACAAGAACAACAACTACTACTACAACAACAGTAACAACAAGAACAACGACAACTACTACTACTACAACACCAAGAAGAAGAACAACACTCACCTCATGATTATGAGTATGAAAGAGGAGGTGGTAATGAGGAGGAGGAGGAAGAAGAAGAGGCATTTGGCCCGTTTTTTGGTGGGCCACAAGTTCTATCATTGTTGCCTACCTTCAAGGATCATGTAACTACTAATATTTGGATTGGGAAAGAGCGTGCAATCTTGAAATGTTTCAATCACATTGCGAAGCTGGAAGAGTGTGTAATTCATGATGGTATTAGTCAAGTAATAAAGAATCTTGTGTAGACTTCGGCCTTATGGTGTCTTCGCTCTCCTATAAAGAAGTGGAAAAAGTATTCGTCTCGGCTTTTGTGAAACGGTGGTATCCTGAGACAAATACTTTTCACATGCTCTTCGAAGAGATGACAATAGATAATATGTATTATCTTACAGGACTTTTAGTGACCGGGCCTCCAATTGTTTCAGGGCGGAATGTAGGCTATACACCCAATGAGGTTGTGGATTTGTTGGGAGTTCTTTATTCTAAGGTGATTGATGGGATGTATGGTGCCAGAGGCTCCTTAGTTAGGCTAGAGTGGCTAGCTGCGTACGACATTCCAGGAAGATGGTAGGACTGAAGATCCTGTTGCACGTGCTCGTTCAGCCAGAGCATATATATTTTAGTTGCACTATTTTTACTGATAAGAGTGGGACTCGGGTCAACACTTCCTACCTAGAATTTCTGGAAGATCTTGACTGCGTACATACGTATACATGGGGCTGCAACTTTGGCGTTTCTGTATAGATAGCTAGGGCAAGCGTCTCGAGTAAAAATTAAGTAGATAGCTGGATATTCCACGTTATTGGATGTAACATATATAGTTATATTTTCAGTTATTTTCATTGCATTCAAACATTAGATAAATAAATTATATGTTATTATTTATTGTAAATTTGATAAATTTTATGTTTTATTGCATGTAGGCATGGATATACGAGCATTTTCCAGCTTTTAGACCTGGATATAGCAGGGACTACAAGAATACATGGCTACTTTCTGCGAGGTGGGAACCAAAAGGAAAAGTTAGATCATCGGTGGAAAAATTAATAACATATCGAGAGCGTCTTGACAGCCTCAGTACTACTGATGTGAGTGTTATTTGATTTTTCTTTTTATCCAATAATTTTACAACTTTTCTGTTATAAATTTTCTTTTGTTAATTTCTTGCAGGTTATTTGGAATCTGTATACGGGCAGTTTTAGGCAACATTATCCATTTCCCCTGGTTTCATTCTATCATAGATGCTTAGTGGCGGGCTCTATTGTGGAACCATATCATACCATCATGATCGAGTTTTCAAACAGTTCAGGTATGTTCAGATGATTTCATCCCGTCCGAGCTAATGATGTTCTTGTGAGATAGGAGAAGAGTCAGTCTGTATTGTTGTCACTTGTATTGTACTTTTTTTTTTTTGGATAGTCACATCTTATCGGACGATCCTCTTGGTAACATTCCCCAATCACCATCGGATTATGCATCGGACTATATGCAGTGGTTCAACCAACATTCATATCCGTTAGTTCAAAACCCCGACAGGCGGTTCCCCGAGTTTACCACCACAGCTACTGTTCGTATTCCCGGCCTATGGGAGATGCTGACGTCCGTACGCAATTTGATACAAGTTCTAGTGCAGAGATCGAGATCAGGTGATTGATCGATAATAGTCATATTTTAGCGTAGCCCTAATTCATAGGGGGGTTAAAATAGTATTGAGGTTGTTAATCATCCTTAATATTTCTTCGTCTTGCTCCCGATATATACATACAAGGTATCTCTCTTTTGTTGACGAATGAATAGATCATAGAAATAGAACCAATGTTACCATGACCCTTCTGAGAGAGAGAGAGAGAGAGAGAGAGAGAGAGAGAGAGAGAGAGAGAGAGTTAACAAAGAGGAGAAATAAGAAAACGAGGGGATAGAGGTAGAAAACAGCCTTCCATCATAAGATTTAAGGCTTTTTATTGATATTTTTTATCGCAATGATTGATGGGTTTTTCAACACTATAATATGTAAGGGTTTATATATATATATATATATATATATATAAAGGAAAAAAATTAGGGTTAAAAATATTGTCGTGCCCAAAGTTCGAAGGTCCGATCTCATTTAATTACTTGGTCGTTCTGTGTTTTGAATTAGAATCATTTCTCTTCCGCGAGAAACAATATATATATATATATATATATATATATATTTGAAATTTGGGAGAAAATGAGAAACGTTTTTGGTTTTCTAGAAATAGAAATGGTTGTCAAACACATATCTGCTTCCATTTTCACCAAAAATTAGAAACAAAAACAAAATATGTGAAACAGAAATGGTTAACAAACAAGCCCTTTTTCAAGTAACGGAATAGAGTAAGCTTTGCATTTCTCTTTCAATAATGGTTAGTATTTCATCCAAAAATTTAACACAGATAATGATATACTCCATCCGTTCCAGACAAAGAGTCCACTATACTATTTTGGGATGTTTCACTTAAAGAGTCCAGTTTTAAAAAAGAGCAAACTACACAAATAGTCCCTGTGCTCTACCCCTTTTTCGGGTTTGGTCCTTGAACTGAAATTCAAAAAAATTAAGTCCCTGTACTGAAACTTTTTATGCAATTAGTCCTTCCGTCCAACTCCGTTAATTTTTTTCCGTTAAATGCGCTCACGTTCCTCTCACGTGTTTTTGTCCAAGGTTAAATTTGTCTCTGCATTCTTTTCTTTTGAATAGACAAAAATACCCTTAATATTTTGTTTCTTCAAAACTAGATACGAGGGTATTGATGTAATTAATTAAATTATAGCTTTTACAATTTTCTTCTTCAACCCTTTCCTTTCCACTATGGCTGCCACTACCACTGCGAAATCCTTTCCACCATGACAACCACCACCACAACATCATTGCTCGCAAAATCCTGTAAATTTTGAGGTTGTTAATCCGAAGTGCTTGGGTTGAGAAATCTTGCAATGTTTATGTTCTTGAAATTCAATTCAAAATCGAAGACTAAACCCATTGGTTTGAAAGTGCTACAAACCTCGCAAAGAAATTTGTGATTCCCAACACAAAGCAAATCAAATCGAGGATAAGAAAAAAGAGCCTATTATGGCTATGTAAGGGGACCGACTTCCCAGAGAGAGGTTAATGCCCTCGGATTATATTCATGCCCATATGGAATTGGGTGAGGGATTCCCTAAAAGCAGAGCCCTAAAAAGCCATAACAAGCTCAAATCTCTAAGCCAAGATCGTTTTTTCCTCGGCAATTGATCCAAAAAGTGCCACAACTTATTCGAATTCACTAGCAACTCTAACTTTTCCGAGTTGTATTATGGCACTTAGCCCAACCAAGTAATGACTTCTTCTATAAAAGACCAAAGGCACAGTAATGAGAGCTTCGATTGAAGCTGTTCGCATGCCCTTCTTAATAGACTTTTGACTAAGACACTAAACCACGGGTAGATTCACAAGCTAATGCGGTTGGGAATGCCAGTAATGAACTTGATAATCGAATTTGATATAGGTCGACCCCAAAATCCGTGACGGTGAGAGAAGAGAGAGAATTCGACAATCCAATCACCAAACTCAATTTAGGTCGAGTGCGGGGAGGTAAGAAGACGGCGATGGGCATTGAGGGCATTGAAGACGGTGACGGGCTGCCATTTTTTCTTCTCTCTCTTTGTGTGCAATTCACCATCAAGAAACCATCAAAACCTAACCCTAACTTGACCCCAATTTGATTTAGTTGTAGGTGATGCCAATTTTACGCTTTTGCAAAATGGTCCCTATACTTTTTAAACTGAAATGCCAAGTTTACCCTTAAATAAAATCACGTGAGAAGCACGTGTTCAAATTTAACGGTAAAAATGGACGGAGGGACCAATCCCAAAAATGGGTCAAGAGGGGACCATTTAGGTCACTAAAGGACCAATCTCAAAAAGGTGTATAGCACAGGGACGATTTGTGTAGTTTGTTCTTTAAAAAATTATGCTTATAATTTTTAAAATCTTTCATCTTTACCCTCCATTTGTGTTGTAAATATTTTGATTGTGTTTAAGTATTTTTGTAATTATGACCAACTCTAATTATATTAATATATTACTTAATAAGTAGACTTTTCAAACATGGACTCTTTGGATGAAGCGGAGGGAGTATCAAACAAAAATAGTCAACTGACTCCTTTAGCCACAAACAAAGCAATTACTCATTCACACAACTTTCACATTATTTTTCTTTTCCTCAACTTATGTACCAAATCAGGAGATAACCCAATTACCAACTAGCTAATGTTTTGTCATATCAATATTTCTGCAAGGCTTTTAGATAAAAATTGATGCTCGAAAGTAAAAGAAAAATGTAAGTTTGTTACTTCTTAGGTTAGAAGGAAAAAGTTTAGTATCTTTTTGCAAGTATAGCATCCACAATAACAACACTCTATACCACACTCTAAACACCTCATTTTCTATTCCAGTTTTACTCTTTTAACACTCTAAAAAAAAATTCACTCCAACAATCACCCTCTATACAACCCTCTAAAAATTTAATCTCTCTCATCTCAACTAACAAACCTAACTATCATTATATTTTTCCTCTTTTATTTATATTTTTCCACCACAGTTAAAATAAAATATTTTAAATTTTAAATTTTATATACTATGAAAAATATATTGTACTCTCTCCGTCCCTAAATTATTGTCTTGTTTGACCCGACACACGGATTAAGAAAAAATAATTGACTTGATTATTAATATTGTTATAATGTGTAGTTTCCTATAATGCCCATGTGTATATGACTCATATTAAAGTATGAGAAAAGTAAGGGTAAAATGATAAAAATGATCTCATAAAAAGGAAAGTTTCAAACAAGACAATTATTTAGGGACGGATAAAAAAAGAAAACAAGACAATAATTTAGGGACGAAGAGAGTGAATTTTAATAATTTTCATTCCAAAATATTAAACAAAAGTATATTATGCTCAAATAAAGTGAGAAAAATGTGGATGATTTGAGTCACTATTCATATTAAAACTCACTCTATATTTGAAGGGTGGTTTAATTGATTTTAGAGGAAGAGTGTGGACTAGAGGGACCACTGTGAGATTAAGGGAGGGTAAAAAACTCTAAAAATGCTTTTAGAGGTTGATGGAGAGCGCCAATGTGGACGCTATAAGTTGGATATCTTTATTGTAATAAAGAGAATATATATATATATATATATATATATATATATATAACTTACTGGGTCTTCGACTCATTCCTTCCAAATTTATTTTCCTTAGTTCGCAGGGACACGTGTGATGATGGTCGGTGAGGCCGACAAGGTGCTCGTCTTGGGTAGTCGTGTATTTTGGTTCGTTAGTAACCCCTTTTTGGTATTTAGATGTAATCGGGTTTGAACAATTGTAGAATGTTGTAATTTCTCTTTTAGGCTATGTATCGTTATATAGCTAGTTGTGGTATTTTGTTCCGACATGTGTTGTCGAGGTGTATTATAATTGTGAAGATTGAGTATTGAACATTATGTATATGATGGTGCAGTCGTGTGGCCGTTTTGTTATGTTGGTTGATACCGAGCGGTGTAGCTCGATGATGTAGTTGTATTGTGGGTCTCCGGCTTGTGTTATAGCCGTCGAGGTGGTTATAGTTGTTGTTGTGGTTGATATATATATATATATATATATATATATATATATATATATGGGCGAGACTATTTCTACTTTAATTTTTGCTTATCCACTACATTCTTAATTGTAATTATAAACTAATATATGTCCGGACAAAACTACCCTTTAATTAATTGCTTGCCTTTTAAAGTTGAGTAGTATATTTCTTATTTCTAAATTACATTTTAATTCCTAACATATCAACAAGTAAGGTAGTTTTTATTTCTATTTCAATTTATTTTTAATAAAAAAATTCCCAATTATCTTTATGACTCATTTCATATTTCATTGTAAAAAAAAAATCATAAAAGCATTATCGATTAAAATTTTAGAAAATAAGTGATATTTTATTACTAAAATAAAAATTTTAATTTATTTATAAAAATATTGATTCAATAAAAGCAATATGGTAGGTATTGAATTCATTATCGATTTCAACCAGTTTAAAATTTAAAATTTAGAATCAACTTTTATAGGTAGCCAAAATGGATTAAAACTTTTTGATACTATATCACAATATAATTTCACTATTTGACTAATATTTTACATTTTTATAACCTTTAAATCTAACAGTGAATTTTTTATTTTTATAAGCAAAGATCACATGTTTTTTTAAAGTTCGGTTAATAAAAAATATCCTTATGATATTAATTCTTTTATTATGCAACGTGACTCTAGCCATGAGCTTAATTAATTAAATATTTAAAATAAATAAAAATATAAAAAGAATAATTATGGCGTGCATATGAACGCTAATCAAATACCATTTAATATGTTTTGAATTAGAAAACAATATATAAAGTAAGCAGAATCGTTAGTTAACTAAATATGAATAAGTAATTGAGGGTAATTTTGTCTAAACATGTATTTATTTAATTTAATCATTAATAATGTAGTGAATTAATAAAAATTGTAGTGGAAATGGTCTCTTCCTATATATATATATATATATATATATATATATGAGTATTAAATAGTTACTACATCTCACTAACCATCAATGGTTACTATTATATCAACCATTGGATCAAAAATCAGTGGATAAGATTAATTGCATTAAATGACTCACACATTTGCATTAATTGCATTTTTCAACTAACCATTAAATCTTAGTCATTGATTTTCGATCTAAGAGCCCGTTTGGTGTAGCGTTTTGAAAACGCAGTGTTTTGAAAACGCAGCGTTCTAATTAAAACGCAGATTATTTAAAACGCCGCTTTTTTCTTTATAAATGCGTTTGAGATATTATGTCAAAACGCAGTTTTTTATACTGCATTTTAAAATCAGTATTTTGGGAAAAAGCTAAAAATTCAAGCGTTTTAAAACGCAGCTTTTTCTACCGCAGCATTGAAACGCTAAGTTAAGGAATAAACATTGTTTTAATCCTGCATTTTGCCCAAAACGCTCGAACAAATGGGCTCTAATGGATAATAACAATGGTAACTATTGATAGTTAGTGAGATGTAGTAACCATTAAATACTCTCCCATATATATATATATATATATATATATATATATATATATATATATGCATAGAGAGAGAGGGGGGATCTGTTGGCTAATTAAATAAAGAAAAGGGAAATTGGAGAAAATATGGAAAACTAGTAGGGAGGTCTTTGTAGTTTACACATAAAACCACTTCTGTTTGACATTGATCCTCCGAGATCCAAACACTGTTCAATCTATTTGCTCGCTCGTTATTAGATTTAGAGTACTTCCAAAAGTAAACTGCTGGATGATACTTTGAAGCAAAACTGTCTCTCTCTCCCGGCAACTTTCTAAAACCGCTTCTCAGCTTAGGTAACTCAAACTTTTGATATTTGTTAATTTCCCTTCCCTCTTGAAGATTTTTTCTTTAATTTCCTGTTTTCTGTGATGATTTTTTTTTATCTAGTATAGCTTGGTAAATTGCTTTGGGTGTTTTTCTTTTTGAGAATTTTCTTGATTATGTAATCTTTTAGCTAAATCGTGGAACCCCAACTCATCTTTGTTGAATGAAGTTTTTTCGATTTTATTTGGGAATTATTGTTGTCCTCTGTTTCTTGTATCCAGAACTTGTATGCTTTCTTTGTTTAACTGTAAATTGTTGCCCTGGATTTGGTGTAACGAGCTCCTATGTTGATTCTGATTCAATAAGTAATGCAAATATGGGTCATGGTATGCTCAATGTAGTTACACGCACACACACACACACACACACACACACTATTAGTTGTCTGAAATTGGGAACTAATTTTGCTTGTTGATGATAGTTGATAATAAGGTGAACTCTACTTTCTGAGCAATGGAGAAGCCAGGATTCTGTTTGAAGGGGATCAAAATTATTCTAGGGAAGAAAATTACTTAGTAGTATTTGAATTTGACTAAAAAGGAGGTCAAATTTATAGCATAGTGTAATTTTTTTCCAAAAGAAAGGGGGTCAAAGAATTGATAAAATTATTGTTTTAATTGTAAAAAGTCTTTTGTGTGTGTGTGTGTGTGTTTTGGGGAGGGGTGGGGGTTAATAATGACTCAAGCTGATTAGAAGGTGACTCTCATTGATTTTTGTGTTTGTTTTTGGTTTTCTGCATTTGACTGCAAAATTTGGGACCATCAGCCTCATTCTAATTGTTTATGAAGGGAAAGTCAAATCGAGAACCCCAAGCTTGCGCCTCTTTTCATTCTACTTCTATAAAGAAATTGAGACTTCTTGTTGTGAAGGCAAGAATGTCCTATGATCTGGAGATCCCTGCAGAGACAGATAGGCAAAGAGCCTATAATGGGTAGAGAATATAATGGGACCCTAATCTCCAAAAATATGTCATTAGGAGGAAATGAGTCTGTCAAAACATAACAGAGCCCTTATTCCCTATGGCATAGAACTATGAAAGTCTCTTGCGCGGGCGAAGGAGATGCATTTCTGTGGTCCTATTGGACTTTTACTAAAGGAATAATATCTTTCTTCTTTCTGCCTTTCTTTCCCATGACGACTAGGAACAGGCAAATAAAAAAAATATCCCTTTTCCATCTTGATTCTTACTACTCCCCCTTTTTTTCTCAAAGAGTCGTAACTTCATTTTTGCGAAGTTCCATTCAAAGATTCTCATCTAAAAAATTTGCAATGACCATGAAGTTCTAACTGTAACTCTCATATGAGATAAACAAAAAGCATTTGTTATCATGTTCACTTCCAAAGTAATTGTGCATCTCTTCAATATTTGACTTTTCAACGGGGGACTCTTTGAGTGGGAAGTTTGGAGCATTTATCACCATATTGACTCTTGGTACCATCTTCCATGGTTCCACAGTTTGGTTCTTTAATTGAGTTATTCCTGATCCTTGTGTTACAAAGAGGAATTGCAATACTTGGGAACAAATTGATTCATAAAATCAATGGGGCCTTGGTCAAACCCTTTTTTTCTTTATTAGATGATGAAATCGATTTCTAATCCTAAATATATACGGAGCTTTGTAGCTACTTAAGTTACAACTTTTCATGGTTGATTGATTTCAGCTTCACAAGTTTGGTTGCTCTTTCTTTGCAGCCAAGTTGCTGTTATGCTAGCGCCTTTTCCTTAGAACTTTCTTGAGACATGTATTAAACGGAAAAATAGAGCAATAAATATGGCTGAACATGAGAATAGGCCTGTTCTTCAGTTTGCTCCATTTCAGAGTTCTGTAGATGAAGGCTTTTGGCATAGATTATCCTCCTTGAAACTCAATGAGTTAAAAACGGATGTATCCCCTATTCCCGTTACAGGTACGCTTCTATAATCCTTATTCTTTGTCTAGTTGTATTTATTTTTCCCTTTTTTATCAGTTATAGTAAGAGTTTGAAGTTTCCATCCAGTTTGATATGTGATTGAAATTACCATTGACCTCTATGGTTTTTGTTGAATGATATTTTAGTTAGCTATCTCTTTTATTCTTCTTCGTTGGTTGAATTATCGTAACAAGAATGCCTTTCTATGTTTGTGGTGTGTCTTGTATGACCGCTGAAGTTCCTTTTACATTTTTTGCTGTTTCAGTTTGGACATTCTCTTGATTGATGAGGCGAAGAAAGGGGTTAATGATAAACTAGAAAAGTGGAGAGAAGCTTTAGAAGTCCAACACTTTAAGATAACGGAATATACGGAATGTAACTTTAGCAGTATAAAGAGTGTTAGTGGAGACAAAGTTAGGTTAG
Organism: Platycodon grandiflorus; assembly: GCA_016624345.1. NCBI lineage: Eukaryota > Viridiplantae > Streptophyta > Magnoliopsida > Asterales > Campanulaceae > Platycodon > Platycodon grandiflorus. The sequence goes on from CM028361.1 coordinate 80,446,089, forward strand.
ATGGTGAAGAAAATACTACAAAAGGAACAATTTTGATATTTCGGATCAATTATTCATCAAGATTGGGAGGTTAGAGATAATGACAATCATAGAATAAAATCAGTCCGGTGAAATGGAGAAGTGTATTTGGAATGTTATGTGATCGACGTATACCCGTTAAGTTGAAAGGATAGTTTTGTAGGCAGTCATTACACTCACTTCTTTATGGAACCAAATGTTGGGTAGCTAAGAAAGAACATGTCAACGAGATGAGTATAATTGAAATGCGAATGATAAGATGGATATGTGGTAAAACTAGGAAAAATAGAATTCTTAATGAACAAAATTGTGGGACAATAAAGTCACCCCAATATCAGATAAAATAAGAGAAAATCACTTAAGATGATTTGGATACATATAACGTAGATCCTCGGTGCACCCGTTAAGAAGTGCGAGTGTATCGACATCAACCGACTAGAAGTAAGGGAAGGGGAAGACAAAAACTAACATGGACATCTATAATAAAGACAGATATGAATGAGTGTGGCGCGTGTGATGACCTTGCTTTGGACCTAATTGAATGGCAAAAAGGATTCATGTAGCCCATCCCAATGGACCAAGGCTGAGTTGAGTTGAGTTGTTGTCTCACTTAGAATACTTTCCAAAAGGACTTATATAGAACAAATATCATGTAGAAAAGGCGTACCGGTGAAAGGTCTTAACATGATTCTTTGTTTTTAGTCTTATGTAGGAACAAGTATTATTCTTTTTTCCCATTGTTTTGAGTCGATTTTGACAATGTACGCCTAAATTTCATAATTGTGCGAAATTGTTCAAAGGAGAAAAAAAGTAAATGGTCCATGGTATTCCTCAGCGGGAGCCAAATAATAACAATACAGTTAATTTGGGGTTGAGGGAATAGATTTTCGACTACGTTGTTTCCTTCCTTGAAACTCACCTCAAATTTCTTCCTCTGCCCTTGCCCCAAAAAAGGCTAGAGATTCCTTAATATAGTTTTAGGGTGAAATTGTCTTCTTCACTCATAGCCTTAAAGGAAATAAGCGAGTATAACATTTAGACTTCAGTTGAGCGATGCTTTGTGCATGGACTATGGAGAATGTTATCATCAATTAAAATCCTAACAATGGTGATGTGAAGCCACTTAAAAGTTTCACTTGCAAAACAGTACTCAATTATATCTAATTGTGTAAAAGGTATAATACTTTTGACGCAAAATACAATACTTTATATATTGATCTATGTCTAAGAACCATTAATAGAAAAATTTTAATCTTTATATTAACTTGCGCTGTCTGCTATACTATTTGAATATTAGCTCACCATTTACATAAAATATATGGTATCACCCTTCTTCCTGTGGCTGATCTCATTTGGGGTGGCTTTTTAATGACATGACAGGATTCTATGCGCCGTGCTCCAATGCTCAAGTATCTAGCCATCTAACTCTTCTCGCTGAATCTTTGCCATCTGAACCGAGTGAACAATTATCAGTAGAAACAATAAGTCGTGGGAACAGGAATAGGTGCTCTGTCCCTGGCATTCTTTACAACACAAACACATTGGAGGACTTCCGTTCCCTTGATAAACAGGGTTTGCTAAAGGCTGAAGCAAACAAGGTATGTTATCCATGAAGAATCTTTTCCTGCTATTGTATGCACGTATTATAACAAGTCTTTGTCACATTGATCCACAAATCATTTTTAGTTCCACATTCTTAGTGTTTGCCAGCATGAATATACATTATTTTTTATCAACTTACTGCATAATTCCCTTTGGCAATCAGATCTGGGAGGATATTCAGTCAGGAAAAGCAGAGGAGGATAGTGCTGTACTTTCTAGGTTCCTTCTTATATCATTTGCTGACTTGAAAAAGTTTAACTTCCATTACTGGTTTGCTTTCCCTGCTTTGGTCCTCGACCCTCCCGCAACTTTGGTTGACTTGAGGCCAGCTTCTCAATGGTTCAGCCCAGAACAGGTGAGACAGAATTTATGATTTTTTTGGGGGTAGTTCACCCTGTTGGCTCTTATTTTTCTACTGGTGTCAAGGTTAATAACTTAATGGTATGGTGTATAGGTGGAATCCATATCGGCATCTTGTAATGAATGGCGCAACTCAAGCTCAGCTGCAGGTAGGTCCTTGAAGTTTTTTGCATGTCCTTAGTCGTACATAATTTGTTTTCACTTTGTATAGAGATATCTTAAAGATGTTAATTCGCTGCAGATGTGCCATTCTTTCTGCTCTCTATTGACTCAAATTCACGTGCTACCATTAGGCCTCTGAAGGACTTGGAAGCTTGCCAACGCGAGGATCATAAGGTCTGTTCTTGTCCCTAGTCACAATATATTGAAACTCATTCTGGATTTGCTCATTTAAAAGCTTTATATGATTCTGGCAGATCCTTTTTTCCTTCTATGATCCATGTCATCTTCCTAACAATCCTGGATGGCCTCTCCGGAACTTTCTGGCATTTATTTCTTCAAGATGGAATCTTGAGAAGGTTCGCTTTTTCTGCTATCGTGAGAACCATGGCTTTGCTGATTTAGGGTTGTCCCTTGTTGGTGAAGCCTTGGTACCACTTACACAAGGTAGAGCGGCCGAAATTGGGTAACAACTCTCTTCAATTTTAATTTTTCTTCTCTTTCTTGAGTCGAATTATATTCTACAAATTTTTTCTTACACGTGAAAGGGACTTTTCTTTTTCCAGCTTGGAAAGATCATCAACATATGCCTAATGCTGTTGGATGGGAACTCAACAGAGGAAAGAGGGTATCTAGGTGCATAAACCTTGCTAGTTCTATGGATCCAATTAAGTATGTTGTGTGGGTTAATCTTGTTTTATTGTATTCCCCTTGTAAATTTCCTGCTTAACAGAAGACGTAAAATTTGACAGAATGGCCATATCAGCGGCGGATTTGAATTTAAAGCTAATGAGATGGCGTGCTTTGCCATCTTTGAACCTGAACGCTTTATCTGCCACTAAGTGTCTTCTGCTAGGTGCAGGTACCCTTGGATGCCAGGTCGCTCGCATGCTTATGGTGAGTGTTTGAGAGTAAAGAATAAAATCTCTTATTTTTATGATGAGTTGATGAAAATTATGCATATTTGCAGGCATGGGGTGTTCGAAAAATTACCCTACTTGACAGTGGCAAGGTAGCCATGTCTAATCCATTGAGACAATCCCTTTATACATTGGATGATTGCCTCCATGGTGGTGATTTTAAAGCCTCAGCAGCAGTTAAAAGTCTGGAGAGAATCTTTCCAGCAGTGGTATAAATTTCAGTTTCATCCTTAAATTTCTGTGCTCGAAATTCAACAGGATAAAAATTGGAGTGGTTAACTTAAGTTATCTATTTCGGTTAATTCTCCTTCCAGGAAGCAGAAGGTGTAGTGATGGCTATACCAATGCCTGGGCATCCAGTTCCCAGCCAAGAAGAGAAAAGTGTACTCGAGGAATGTCGACGTCTGGACGATTTGATTAGATCTCATGATGTTGTTTTCTTGTTGACGGATACAAGGGAAAGTCGTTGGCTTCCAACTCTTCTTTGTGCCAATGCTAACAAGGTATCTCTTTCCTAACCCATCCCCATACTTAGTTTCAAGGATAAAGTGAAATTAACATCTTGTGGACGAGTTACGCATGTAACATGCTCTCAGTTAAGAGATAGGCACTCAAACTCCTCGTGATCTCGTCTGAAGGTTTCTGTTGGCTTATTGTGCATTTCTGACAAGATTGGTTTTAATGTGGACTTGCTATGTGTGCAGATTACTATTACTGCAGCTTTGGGGTTTGATAGTTTCCTCGTTATGCGTCATGGTGCTGGTCCACTCGGTGCAACTAATCAGTTTACAGATGCACCTGTCCATGCTTTATCGTCTACTCTTGGAAACATATCACTTACGGACAGAGATGGAGAACAGAGACTGGGCTGTTATTTTTGCAATGATGTTGTCGCCCCAATTGATGTATGCATGGTTATTTTTATTTTTTTAACGGCCAAAAAGAAATTTTATTAATTAATAAGAATGGTACACCTGCGGTATACAAAGCAAAACACCATAAAACACAAATGCTCAAACCTTACCCCCTTTGTATAAACCACCTAATAACCAAACAGCCCCTCATTGAACCAACAAATTCGCTTAAGACAGAACAAGAAGACCCAATTGATGTATGTTGTTCTCTAATGTTACATGGGCCATGGAGTATATCAAAATGAAGATATCTTTCCCACAATAATTGCTGATAACTGAAATTGATTTCTTAATCTTCATGCAGTCGACTGCCAACCGTACTTTGGACCAGCAATGCACAGTCACACGTCCCGGGCTTGCTCCTATTGCTTCAGCCCTTGCAGTCGAGCTCTTAGTTGGGATTCTACATCATCCTCGTGGGTAAGGCACCACTTTGGGATAATAGTTTGGTGGAGCTTTTGTATGAATCTTCTTGCTTAAAGAAAATGCTTTATCAAAGAAAATGCTTTATCTTTATATTTTTATATTGAGAAAATAGAAGAAATGTAGAAATAGTGAGAAAAACATCCCTGAATAGAAGTCTTCAATGAACAATCGGCCATGGAGGTTCATGAATCGAAAATTCTCACTTTTGGAAGTGAAAACCATCTTCAACTTACTCGAGGAAGTAGTTAGAATTTCCTTCACCAAAAATATTAAATCTGAAATGGAGAGCACTTCTGGAAGAAGTTTGATTTGGAAGTTGGTAAAAGATCACCATTTCTTTTGGTTGGATAAAATATCCCCAGCAGGCACATTAAGTTCACCACTCTATACGGAAATGTAGACCCTTGAGATTTATCTAACCTAAGCTCAGTTGTTGACTTAATGAGCGTTGAGAAGACTAGTTAAATAGTAATACTTGAGTTTACACCTTATAATAGACAATTATACTTGGGTTGGCTTTGATTTGACATCTGATTCAACTGCATTTCCACAGGATATCTGCCAAAGCTGAGTTTGCCAACTCTCCTGATAGCGGAAGCATCGAGCAACCTCTTGGTATTTTACCCCATCAAATTCGAGGCTCACTCTCTCAATTTTCACAGATGACCCTTGTGGGACATTCCTCCAGTAGTTGTACAGCTTGTTGTTCCATAGTAAGTTTTAGCTAATTATGCAGCGACTACGTGTGTAGTCATATTTGTTCAAGCCACCTTCATCCGACCATCTCTGCCCCTCCCTCCCCGGCTACTCTTATTTCAAACGAATATTTATGAGTTCTTGTATCTTTCAGGTGGTATCAGAGTATCGAAATAGAGGGTTGGATTTTGTTCTGCAAGCCATCAATCATCCCACTTATTTGGAAGATCTCACTGGACTAACAGAGCTGGTGAAGTCTGCCAACTCTTACGAATTGGACTGGGATGATGAGGCTGATAATGATGACGATGATTGTGTTGAAATCTAATTCATTTGTTTTTTTAAATCTCATTTATGAAAGTCCAAGACAATATCCTTTGTAAATGTACAGAAATACCAAGGAATCTAATTCAGCTTAATCAAAGATATTTATCCCTTATATATAAACTCTGAAACATGAATCTGAAGTTTAACACAAAGACTACTGAGACGAGGAGGTGTATGTTGAATTGAGCCGCTTTTTATGTTTCCAGCATGATTACGCTACGATTTTGACAGTGAAGAGAGAATTCAATGTCTCCAAAGAAAATTGGAGGCTGTGGATGCTACGTTTGAAGGTCTTGAATATGGAGTGGGTAGTTTGTTTAGGGGCTTGATCAACACTAGAATCTCACTTCTCAACATCGTTGCGCCAAACTATTTCACATGTGGGAGAAATCGACTCCCGTGGCTATGAGTGGAACCTTCGTATGGAAATGCTAAAACGACCATCAAAGGCTTCAGAGTGCCCAATCGGAAAAGAGGAATGAATTTGGTGATTGTTTTAGTGTTTCAAACTGGGTGCTCTTCAGAAACTTCTCAAAAGTTCACTCCATTACAGAAAGAAAGCTCAAAAATATGAACTTGTCAACGCCAAAGTTTCAAATGAATCATGAATGATTTATATATTTCATTTTCAAAGGACCAAACCCAACTTTCCACGTCAAGAACTGCAGATGAACTCTTGGCCATTCTTAATGAGGTTGGTATAAAAAGATACGCAGATGGAGAGAATTTATTGATTAAATGTCATATCATCCACTATGGCTAGCTTCTCTATCAAGTCAAACAGTCAAAGCCGATACCATTTCCGGTCAATTAGCTGGCCTACAAAATCCAGGCATAGCACCATAAGAATTGAACAAGTGCTTACCAAGCTTCATATTTTGGAGGCATCTGCATCCCCTAAGGCAGGGTCAATATGCATTTTCTTATATGACCCCGGAGAACTGCACAAATGCATTCAAGAACTTCTTTGTTTACAGCCAATATCCTAAAATTTTGAGAATTGGGTCAAAGAATGTAGAAGAATCGATAAGGTACATAGATATATGCAGCAATACAAGAGACACGGTTATGCAGATTAAGGAAAGTGTTTGTGAACTTCAATCTGCTCTTAGAAGAAGAAGGGGAGATTTGAGAGTTGAAAGCATTGAAAAGAAGATGAAGAATGAAATTTACGAGTGTTTGACCAATTTAAAGCATCCCGTGATCTAAAACATTTAACGCTATTCCTATGAGGGATTCAAATGAAGACAACCACTGTGCCACAAGAAATGAGATTTCTCCACAAAGCGAGCATAAAGACTACATCGATACTTGAGTCACTATTGCTCTTTCTGTCGGCACAGCCTAATTGTAGGTGGTCATTGGTTTCAAAGTTCTTGCACAAAGGAGTAGGAGAGAGTGAAGGTCAACACGACAAGATGAACGAGCTAGAGAAGGTGGAGATGGAATCTAGCTAAGATGTTGCGTGCAAAAAGGTCTTGAACATGGATTGGAGAGTTCGTTTTGGCACTTGATCAATATGAGAGTTTCTATTCTTAACAATCAACATACTCTCAGATCATTCAGGTCCATTTTAATTATGAACAGAGTTTTCTAAAACAAGAACAGAAAATGAACGAGAACATAGTTTACAACTCATTGTTCGTTACTGAAATACCGTATGCTCATTTATGATTTGCTACAAACTCGATACTTTTTGAGGAACTGATTATATATTACATGTTCCCATCAAGAAAAAGAAAAGGTTAAGATCATTTCCAGCCATTGTACAGGACAAGTATAAGGTGTAGCGCTACCCTGCAGAAGAAGTTATCCTCTGCAGTTCCTCCTAAGAACCACGTGCTCAAGACAAAACAGGCTTCAGCCCTGCAAGTAAAATCATTCTTTTCAAAAGCAACACTTATTTTAATAAGATTATACAGTACTTAAAACTGAAAGTTAGATTACTGTGTGACCAAGTGATCTACCAGATTATATTTATGAAATCCAAATGGTTGAAAACGTTGTTGAAAAAGTAGCAATGCTAGTTATAGCCCCTTCAACTATGACAAATAGCAAACTTACCAGCCAAATGAGACTCAGGATTGTCTAGGGCTGGGTTGTTGAGAAGAGATAGAAGTTGTTGATACTGGACATTTGTGAAAGTAGGCATAACGGCATGATCATTCTCAGCAGCACAAGTGGTTGTAACAGCATTAACAACAGGCTTGACAGCAGTAGTATAAGCTGGAGATTTTTCCTTGAACTTGGGCATTTTAGCGGGATCAGGCTTACAGCCAAAGTCCTTGTGCCAATCAGGGTAGCCATGAAGGAAGAAACATCTATCCTTGGTGTGTGAATCACCACGACAGTGATCACAGAAGAATTTTCCTTTCCTTTTCATATTATTCCTGGACAAAGTTGTATTTCCTTTGCTAAATAAGGCTGTAGAAACATCATTTGCAACAGCATGATTTCGAAAACTAGTGGAACATGATCTTTGCTTCACTTCTTGAGCCAACAACAGGACTGCCTTGCTAATGGTGTCATCATTAACAATTGACCTCTTGTATTCGTAAAATTGTCATTCAATCCTATCAAGAACTGAGTTAGTTTATGTAAACGTTCATACTCCTCATGTCTTTGAACTGCTCCACAAGTACAACCACATACACATTGTGGTGGTTGAATCAAATTGTTCAACTCATCCCAAAGCCCTCGAAATTTTGTAAATTAAGAATTGATGGACATATTTTCTTGAGTTAAAGAGGCAATTTGCTGACGAACTTGAAAGATTTGTTGAGCATTGCTTTGTGAGAAATGAGAATTCAAATCATCCCAAATTTCCTTTGCATTTTTAATGAACACCACACTTGATCTAATCTCACCAGAAATCGAGTTCAATAACCAAGAAATGATCATACTATTGCATCTATCCCAATGATCAAGATACTTTGAGTTAGATTAGGCCTTTTGTGTTGTCCAGTTATCATTCCTAGTTTGCTCTTCTCAGTAAATGCAATCACTATACACCTCTTCCAATGATTGAAATTAGACTCCGTGAGAATTTCAGTAGCAAGTGTCATACCTGGATGATCATTTGGACGCAAATAAAGCGGATGAGAGGAATTCAATTGAGTTAATGATTCATTCAGATCATAATCATCCATTTCTTCACAGGATTTGGTCGACTCTAAATCTCTACTTTCGTGCTCGTCATTTGCCATGGCAGAAATTTGAGATTAGTTGAACAAAAAGATCAACAATATTGATCAATAGAAGTGTTATGAGATTTGCGGAAGACTAATTGATCAGAGTGCTAATGCTCTGATACCATGTTAATTTCGGTGCAAGCAAGCATGAAGAAAACAGAGAATGAAGAACTCAACTGAGAGAGAGAGAGAAAAATGCTTTCATTCATTCGTACTTATTACATAGATTACAAAGCTAACTAACTTAGCTGGACCTCTAACTGAATCAACAAATCACAGATCACCTATTGTAGCTGTCATGATGTCAGCAACATAACAAACTACTCTACTTGGCTACTTGCACGAAGCTATACTTGTTGTTGCTTGCTTTTTGTGGTCATCAATATTAACAACATGTTCTGTGTTATTCAATATCACCAGCTTATTGGGCTAGCCAGAAAACGACCCTAACACGGCACGAACATGGCTCGATTTTAACAGGCTGTTATCGGGTCCGAACCCGATAAGCCTCGGCCCAACCCTATAATTTCACGTGTTCATTTCGGTCAACCGTGTCGTGTTAAGACATTTACACTAGGCCATCTATGGTATGGGAGTTAATTTTCCCAAAGTTTGTTTCACTTTTGAAGGGGCAACACATTGTATAACATTAAATGAAGCCCTTTCACTATGAGTTAATACAAAATTTTACAGAAAGCTGATATATACATAAAACTGCTATATATGATCCATTTACAGTACCCATGAGAAAGAAAATCTGATTAAATTTGTTAAAATTAATTCAAGGAACACTGCCCAGATAAACAAAGGCAACAGGTAACGAACTCAAAGGCAAGTTGTTCTGACCCATACGTCTGGCACAGCCCGTAGGTCATCGTTCCTTCACGCGGAGATAAGGGTTTTCTTCGTTATCTTAAACACATGTGAAAGAAAAATCTAATTAAATTTAAATTATCTTTGTTGGATAAATTGATTTCTAATTATTTTACTTTGTATTCACTAAAAACCAACAAACCCCATTCTGCTAAAAAAATTCCACTTAAAAAGTCAAATATTTCGGAGGTACAAAACTACGTAAGAGTATTCATGTCACTTTTTTTTTTTTTTCCTTCATCAAGGCGTCCTAATGTGTAATGTAAGACGCATTATATATAAATAAATAAAAACATCAACTTT